>CAUYQU010022938.1:0-81061 GCA_963574635.1 Cheracebus regulus
TCATTTTTTTTTAATTTGTTTGTGTTTAAAAAAAAAAAAAATTTTCTATTTTGGGTTTTATATATTTAAAAAAAAAAAAAAAAAAAAAAAAAAAAAAAAAGCAGAATGGCTGCATATTTCAATTAGTTGAAATTGATTAGATGAAATCCTTAATCTTGAAAGGTTAAGACAAATGGATCCTGCATATATTTAACTTTTCTGTAAATGGCCAATGAAGTTCAGCTGTTAATCTACCTTTCCCTACCTGGGCATATACATGTCTTTATCTGTCTTTTTTCTCCGTGTAGAGAATTTTACTCAATTAACAATCCCTGAGATGTTTCCTCATTGTGGAGTCAGCAGTACTGCTGATGTGAATAGTATTTCAACTTGAATTTCAGGGAACTGTGACAGTTTCCATTATAATTGCATCTTATAGTGTGATCTATCTATGGAAAAATTACATATTTTACCATGTTTCCAGTGCAACAAAGGAGTACTCCAAAAGTTTATAGCATATATAGTGTTTGTCTACTTTTATTTCCATCATGAATAAAAATACAATTATCACATTCTTTCTTGATGTAGCACAAAAATAACATCTTTCACATTCTTTTTTTCTTCAATGGCATAAACAATCTACAGGCTCTGTATTTTGCCAAAATGGCCCAGCGTCTAAAATTCTGGAAAGCACTGTAAAGTCCGTATAGTAATATCACTATGAGCATATGTATAATCCATGTGGATTATATTTTATAGAGTTTCCAAGTCACGGTTCCTTTCTCTCTTATTATGGATATCCTTTCTTCATGGAAATATAAGGATTGAGAGACAATATCCGTTGGGTCTTGTCTGGCTCTCAGTTTTGATTTCTCAATATTTGCAAGGCAGAAGTATTGAAAAGCATAAGTAGGAGTGTCATGATGAGATTTGGGCTTTGAAACTACTACAGATATGTCAGATTTAGGATGGATTGAAAGAATGAATATATGGATAAGAAATAGCATTATTGAAGCTAATTCACTCATTTTATTAAAAGGTAATCAGAATGTGGATTACAGTGGCCATGGGAAAAGCCAACTACATATGTAAGGGAGTTTGGGAGGGAGTTGACAAGTAATCAGATATTGGGAAGGAGATGAAAGTTTAAAAAATTCAGTTGCTGAGACAGAAAATCTACAGTATGATGTTGCCATTAATATGAAAAAGGAGGCTAGCAGCGTAAACTGTGGTTCTCTGGATTCATTGTGCTGATGGGACATTTTTGAGGACATTGTTCATGGTGAGGCATATAGAGGACCCTCCACTGTTTTAAATATAATCAGTTCCCTATGCCTGCTATTGATGCCCTTGAATTATAGGTGTTTTATATGATTCTGTATCATTTTCTGATTATAAAACTGTACTCAAAACAAAATTTCTCCATGTATACTCACTCCCCACTTCTGTGACAGGATTTATGGCCATCAGAACTCCACCACGTGCCACTGCAGTCAGCAGCAGCTTTGTGGAGTCTCCTCGCTTCACAGGAGGCAGTGTCCCACTTATGAGTCCCCACCCCACCTCACTTCCGCACTTTGTCATCTCTGAATGAAATTCAGAAGGTTTTATTTGGGGGTGGAGAAATCACTCTGGCTACTTCAGAAAGTCAGCATCCACCAGGTGAATGCCTGTCTAGTTGCAGTTTGTACAGACCAGGTATTTCTGAAGTGGGGGTCAGTAGAAGAAATACACAAAGTGTTTTTCCTTTTCCTTCCAGGTGTCTATGCCAGGTCTCTTTCTGGGAGCAACATCTTGATGATCCCCATTTGTTTTTTATAAATCTAATCTCATCTGCTTTATAGGTAATAACGTTCCCTCCATACAACAGATTCCGAGTTAGTACTAGTCTGGATCTCATTACAAGTTTCAAATTGTTTCTTAGGTACTCCAGAAATACTTTTGGGGAAGTTCGGAGATCCTGAGTCAGGAAATATTAAAATGGCATCTGGAGAAGACAGGAGAGAGGATTTGTGAAAAAAAAAAATTGTAGGGCTTGGCTTATGTAAATGGTAGTTCTAAACATATGTCATCAGATTTAAGAAATCCATTTTCAAATATGTTATTACAGTTGTTGGGAATAATGCCCATTTCACTGTTTTAGGACTCAAGTGAGAAAGTGCAGATTTTAATGCCATTAAGACACGTTTATTTCTTCAGGTATGGTTCTTTCTTTTTGATAAGATCTATGTAAATGCTGTATTTCCTTGTATATCTTGGTTGCCATAAAGAATAGTGTTGGGAGGAAGTCTTGATGTGTGTGTGATGGAGTATATGTTGTTTGCTGAGAGGCGATGGCAAGGAATACTGAGCCATCCCCAGGCAGAAACCTGCTAGAATAGTAGGCAATATGTACCAGTCATGCATTAGTTAAACCAGTTCCCAAAACACAAGATATATGACCTTGTCCCCATTGCTGACTCCCAAAGAGTGCTTTCTAGCTTATTTCTATCTTAGTACTGAACAGGTACTAACTGCCTGTTTAGTCTATCTTTCTTCTATGAAGAATCATTGAGCACCTGTTTATTAAAAATAATCACTTGTTCACAAAGATTAAATATGTGGGTCAGAGTCTGCTCTGGGCTGTCAGCTGGGAAATGCTGTCAGTCCCCTGACGTCCCACCCTGATCCCACTTTTGCACTCTAACTTTGTTTCTGTTTCTTAATTCCTTCAGCAACACCTGGGTTGGGTCTCCACAACTGAGCTGGTCTCAGCAGTGTAGAGTTAAATATTACATCAAATTATAGAATGTGTGTTAATGCTGACAATTAATACGTATTCTTCTTTCCTTTCTTCTTGATTTGTCTTTCTGTGACAGTTATATTAGGATACTTTGTAGTAAGTGATAACATTTAAAGAAGCAGGGTTTAAATATACCAAACAATGCATATATTATCTTGTCTGCCCTTGTAGTCAAGATTAGAAGTTGGAGTAGCTCCTGAAAGGAACTCATACATATGAGTCCAATATTAAATTACAAAAACATCTTGAGCTCATCTTTTGTTTTAGATCCTTGAGTTTAGCTTCAAGAAATCTTACTAATTCTATTTTTCACTCAGAATTTTTCAACTGAAAGATTTTAATGGCTTTTTTTAAGGTAGGTAACTATTTTCTCTTTGTGCCTAATTATACATAATTACCTGAACAATGGGATATCTTACAAAGCTTACATGAACATGAATTGAGAAATTATAACTGTGAAGTTACAAATGACTTTGAAAAAATATTTGATTCAATTAATTATTAACAACAGAATTAAAAGGTAAGTGAGTATATGGCAACGATTCTATTGAACAACAGAATAAATGAGTTTTAGAATCAATATATTAATCAATATTTGAAATGAAAAGAGAATGCATAATTCATTATTCCATAATTATCATTCAGTCAATCAATTTAATATTGCCCTACAGAGAATTGTACCCTTCCTTTGACATTTTTAAAGTTAAATATTGTCCATTTGGAATAAATGTGATTTAGGTAACCTTTCATGGAACACAGATACATAGGATGCTATAAATGTCAAGGAAAAAAAATAAACCCTTGTTTCTTTACCCAGACATAACAAAAATAAAGCTATTATTGGTATGCATTAAATAGTCATTGAGAAATCTGCTTATCTTCAAAATCACCAACTGAGAATATCATCATTAGAAAAGGTAATAAAACTGGAAATTAAAATGAACCAATATTAGTGAGGACCACATCCAGAGAGGGCAGAAACATCACGTTAATCATCTATGTATTTCTGACAGTGTCTAGCATAGTATCTCAGAAATTCTGGGCATATAACAAATGTGTTTTAAATGAATGCATTCTGAGTTATTTAATTGCAGGTATTCTCCTTTTCTTCATGGAACGTATTTCACTGGCAAGTTTCATGACCATGATGTAACACCCAATTTACAAGGAATGGCAAATGAAAAACAGAAATTGTCTGACTCAGTTTCCTGATGCTATTTTAATCAGAAACTGGTTATCTAACATGAATTATTCCAAGCATGAAACTTCTGATTTGGTTTCTTAAATATATAAGATAATTTACACGACATATACTACGTATATATTTAGAGAAGGCAGAAATGAAGTTATTACAGAGGTATTTCATGATACTTATAACAAAACTGAACCAAACATGATTTAAGCCTCACTGAAATACTGTACCTATAAACTGAATTTACCAGTTAGGGGTAAGCAAACTGACCTCTGCACCATTTGGTTAACCGATGATTCTATTCAATTACAGGTCGCTTCACTCCTTGGTGTTTTGTGTAGTAGACACTGTATGACACCACGGCACTGTTTTGATTTCCTCACAGGCATTTGTGCTCCTCATGTTTCCATAACATTTTCTTTTTAGGAGAGGAGTTTTAGGATGGCCAACTAGAGACAGCCAGGAAAGACTGCTACCAACTCTAAACCACTGTAATTTAAACAGATCTTCGGAACTTCGGAGAGAAAATACTGAATGTGGATGAAGAAAAGATGGAGATGCTAAGGCTGAAGAGAGAGGAAGGTGGAAGCCCTGTGGGAGGTCCCTGGATGCCAGGGCTGGTTCCAGGCTTCGGATGGCTCCTGGGGAAGGGGTGAGTGAAGAGCCTGGGGGATGGCCCACTCTCATGCAGACTTCTGGGATACTAGCTGCAGGGAACCCCACAACCCCAATAAATGTTTGAGCTGGCAGGGACATCTCCCTGGAGGTTAGACAGAGACAGGGATTCAGCAGACATGAACCTGGGGACATTTGTGTGTGGAAGAGCTCTGACAGAGCTCAGCTATAGGCACCCATCTCTCTGGGGTCCCCATCTCCCTCTGAGAGGCCCTGGCCCCAGACAACTGCTGGACTGGGAGAAAGATAACATGGAGGCACATTTGTCTTTCAGGCTCACCTGCCTGCCAGCCCCTCCCAGGGCTCCTGCCTGGCTGCCTTGCAGGAGCATGTGCACAGTGAAGCCTCTGCTGCCCAGCCTGGGTTCGGTGTTCCACTGGAGTGCATTCTGGCAGCCTGCAGCCCTTCAGATCCCCAGCACACCCAGAACCCAACCCAGTCCAGAGCAGGGAGCCGTGATCAGATTCTGGCACTGCAGGATAGTTTCTTACGGCTCAGGAGTGCTGAGCTGGGATCTGTGCACAGAACTTGAGTGGGAGAGGAGTCTACACACTCAGAAAACTGAGAAGGGTGAGACTCACATGTTCACAGGCTGATGTGGAAATTCAAGAAATCAGAGTGCCCCTTTCCTCCAAATGATCCCACTAGCTCCTCAGCAATGGTTCTTAAGCAATCTTAAACAACTATTAATAAAATGACAGACATGAAATTCAGAATGTGGATGGCAGGAAAGCACATCGAAATCGAAGTGAAAATCAAAACTCAATTCAAGGAAACCAAGCAATCCAGTAAAATTATTTAAGAGCTGAAAGACAAAATAGAAATTTTAAAAAAGACCCGAACTTCATTACTGATTCAATTTTAGAAGTTGATATTGTTCGATGCAGGGTTTCAATTTCTTCTTGGTTCATTCCTGGGAGACTGTGGGCTTCCAGGAATGTATCCATTCCTCTAAATTTCTTTTCTTTTCTTTCTTTCTTTTTCTTTTTCATTCTCTCTTCTTTCTTTCTTTTATTCTTTCTTTCTTTCCTTCTCTTTTCTCTCTTTCACTCTTTTCTTTCTTTCTTTCTTCTTTCTTTCTTTTTCTTTCTTTCTTCTTTCTTTTTCTTTCTCTCTTTCTTTCTCTTTCTTTCTTGCTTTCTGAGCCACAGTCTCACTCAGTTGCCCAGGCTAGAATGCAGTGGTGTGCTCTCAGCTCACTACAACCTCCACCTCTTGGGTTCAAGTTATTCTCCTGCCTTAGTCTTCCAAGTAGCTGGGACCACAGGCACCCATTACCACACCCGGCTAATTTTTGTATTTTCAGTAGAGATGGGGTTTCACCATGTTGGCCAGGCTGAATCCTAGCCATAGGAAACAATCCTGCAGTGCCAGAACTTGCTCACAGCTCAGTGCTCTGGACTGGATTGGGTTCTGGGTGTGTTGGGATCTGAAGGGCCGCATACTGACCTCAAGTTATCCACCCTCCTCGACCTTCCAAAGTGCTGAGATTACAGGTGTGAGCCACCATGCCCAGCCCATTCCTCTAGCTTTTCTAATTTGTGTACATGGAGTTGTTCATAACATTTTCTGAGAATCTTTTGTATTTCTGTGCAATCAGCTGTAATGTCACGTGTGTCATTTCCGATTGTGCTTATTCGGGTATTTTCTTGTTGTTAATCAAGATAAGTGGTATATCAATTTTGTTTATTCTTTTGAAGAACCACCTCTTGCTTTCATTGATCTTTTGTGTAGATGTTTGCATCTCAATTTCATTCAGCTCTTCTCTAATTTTAGTTATTTCTTTTCTACTACTAACTTTGGGTGTTCTTTCTTTTCTAGTTTCCTTATGTTCAAAGTTAGATTAATTTTAGATCTTTCTAACTTGTTGATGAATGTGCTTAGTGCTAAACTTTCCTCTTAACACTGCTCTAGCTTTTGGTGGAACAGTGGACACTTCAGAGTTCTATAGAGGGGGAGGAGGGAAGGCATTGATTGAAAAACTACCTATTGGGTACTATGCTCACTAACACAGTGACAGGATCCAAAATGCAATCCTCAGTATCATGCAATATTTCCATTTAACAAACCTGTACTTGTACCTGCTGTATCTAAATTAAATGTAATTAAAAAAAATTTTTTTTTAACTTGAAGCTAGAACTGCACATAGGCAAAGTTCTGTGATTCAATAATAAAGACTTTGCCACCTCAGATCTATTAGTTTCCTTAAGCCAAGGTGGTTTCATTAGAGTTGTATAAATGAATGAAAAAAAATAGTGTTTGGAGCCCCAATTTACAGATATATACAGAAAAGTAACACATATATTTTTATTTTATTAGTGTTCATGATTATTATATATTTAGTGGAGTTATTTGAAAGAGTGAGAATACGACTTGATTGAAGTGCCTTACATTGTTTATTCTGAGATTGATATACTCATTTGGTCTTATAAAGGCCTCTGATTTGACTTATTGACAGTATAGCCTATTCACTATTATATATGTCATATATGATACAGAATGCTGACTATACTTTTCCTTTCTCCCTTGCTGGAGTCAACATTTACAGAAGAGCTTTAGGAAAGGGATAGTCTGTTGAAAACAGGAAAGGTGCATTAAAATTAATTTCTCAGTAACAATTAGGAAAAAGATACTTCTAAAACTTATCTTTAAATGTGGAACATGTATAAATTTAATTTTCCTACTATGATAGCAATGGATAAAGGAACTTCAGTATAATAGAAATGGAATTCCAATATAATCTATTAAAATATTTTAAATCTTCACAAGTTTTGTTCTTTTGGAGTTAGAGCCTGAAAAGGCTAAGATGTTTTAGAAACAAAGTTAAATCAAACCTAACCTTTATCAAAGGGGAATATTGTGAAGATTATAAATATTTATATTCCAGAGGCAACTTAGGAAAAAATTAGGCAATTAATAACTTTTTAATGTCGGAATTAATTAGGAAAAAATTCCATATTTACTGCAGCAACTGCTTCCATCTGAAAACCTCAGACATACCAAGCTCTTAAAATAACATCAGTCATTCTCAACTATCATTTTTAATGTCTACATTTGACATTACACACACCTCACTGGAAACATACCTTTGAATTGAGTTTTATAAATATATTTTATATACATAAATTTTCATGTGACATGTGTATGTAATGTCAAATGTAGATATTAAAATATATGTATTTATACGTATATGTATACATGTATTATGTACATGACATTAGACATACAAATACATTATGTCTAATGTCATACATATATTTATACATATATGTATCATACATTTACACAAAGTATATTGTATAAATATATACATATAGTTGTATACATTTATATGACTACTATATACATGATACATATGCATATGTACATGCAAATATATGTATAAATTTGTATACACACATGTATATAAATATATGTATATTTATGTATATATGTATTTATGTATATATGTATGTATCTAAATACATGTATATGTATAAATTTATGTACATATAAATTTGTATCCATTGTCTATTGCATCATTCTTATGTTTTTGCATTCTCATAGCTTAGCTCTAATTTATGTATGAGAACATATGATGTTTGGTTTTTCGTTTCTTATATACTTCACTTGGAATAATAGTCTCCAGTTCCATCCAGGTTGCTGTGAATGTGATTAATTCATTCCTTTTCATGGTTGCATATATATTCCATTCTATCTATGTATCTATATATGTATGTATCTATCTATGTATGTATCTAACTACCATAATTTCTTTATAAACTCATTGATTAATGGACATTTGGGATGGCTCCATATTTTTTCAATTGTGAAAGTTTGCTACTATAAACATGTGTGTGCAAGTATCTTTTTCTGTATAATGACTTCTTTTCCTCTGAGTACATACCCAGTAGGATTGCTGGATCAAAGGGCAGTTCTACTTTCAGTTCATTAAGGAATCTCCACACTGTTTTCCATAGTTGTTGTACTAGTTTAGATTCCCACCAGCAGTGTAGAAGTGTTTCCTTTTCACCACATCCACACCAATATCTATTATTTTTGGAATTTTTAAAAAGCATGGTACTGGTATAAAAATACTGGTTCCAATAGTCTATAGTCCATATAGACTAGTGGAACAAAACAGAGAACTCAGAAAGAAACCCAGATACTTAAAGCCAACTGATCTTCAACAAAGCAAACAAAAACATCAAGTGGGGAAAGGACACCCTATTCAACAAATGGTGCTGGATAATTGGCAAGCCATATGCAGAAGAATAATGAAACTGAACCCTCATCTCTTACCTTATACAAAAATCAATTCACGATGGATCAAGGACTTAAATCTAAGACCCGAAACTATAAAAATTATACAATATAACATCAGAAAAATCCTTCTAGACATTGGCATAGGCAAAAACTTCATGACCAAGAACCCAAAAGCAAATGCAACAAAAACAAAGATAAATAGGTGGGACTTAACTGCACAGCAAAAGGAACAGTCAGCACAGTAAACGGATAACCCACAGACTAGGAGAAAATCTTTACAATCTATGCATTCGACAAAGAACTAATATTCAGAATCTACAAGGAACTCAAACAAATTAGGAAGAAAAAACCCAAACAATCCCATCAAA
The DNA here is from genome assembly GCA_963574635.1 of Cheracebus regulus. Taxonomy (NCBI): domain Eukaryota; kingdom Metazoa; phylum Chordata; class Mammalia; order Primates; family Pitheciidae; genus Cheracebus; species Cheracebus regulus. Next base: position 9,242 of record CAUYQU010022938.1, read on the forward strand.
AAGTGAGATAAGGACAGGAATAGACAATTCTTAAAAGAAGACATATAAACCGCCAAGAAACATGTGAAAAAATGCTCAACAACACTAATGATCAAAGAAGTGCAAATCAAAACCACAATGCAATATCACCTTACTTTGCAAGAATGGCCATAAAGAAAAAAATTGAAAAATACTTTTGGATTTTAAATCCCACAGATTTGATATAAGGATGTTGGACTTAACAAGTAATTTTTAAATAGGGATCTGTATCAGGATCTCTTGTCAAGCATTCAAATACTATGTAGATTGAGAGGCCAACTCAATAGATTTCCTTGGAACAGCTAAGCCAAGTAATCATCTTGTAAGATTCACTCATTCTTTGGCAAGCATTTCAGGTAACGAGATTAAGTGTATAAAGAAATTATATTCCCATCAAAAGAAATGAAAATGATTTCTAAAACATCAAATTTTCTTCTCTAGCATTGGGTGTCATTTAAAATCTTTAAAGTAGCAGAAGGGATCCAGCCTGGGCATTAAACAGAACAAAAATCATGGAGGGGACAATTGCAGCCAGAAGTTGATGGTTTCCCCTCAATTTGAAAAGTGCACATTTAGAATCTACAACAAGGGAAAAAGAGAATAAAGTTCAAACTGAGAAAAACTTACCACTTAATCCTTCTTGACTTCCACAGTCTAGTATTTAAAATGAAGAGTGTTACCTACGCGAACTTAAATTTCACTTCCAATTCTAAAAACCCACAAGATCCAAATATTGCATTTATTTAAATGTATCTCTCCTTACATTAACTATTGCTTATGGTTCACAGTGTACTCCATAAATATGTACAATTGTTATGTGTCAATTAAAAGTAAAACATAAAAAGAATACATGTAATAATTACTTTAGTATGTATTTTTCTTAAATAAAAGCAGATTTGAATGGGGACCATGTGATTTCTATATGTCTTTTTGAGTTCTTCTTGGCACAGAGTCTAACTAGTTAGTTTACACATTGTAAGACAAGTCACCATTTACCTAGAGGCAGCTGCAGGCACAGTGTCTCATAATGAATAAGCAGCCTCTGTTGGGCCTACTTTATAAACTCAGTCCTATTAAATAATGTCAACTGTCACACCTGGCTTTCAGAATACATGAAATAGTTACAAACAGTTTCCTTTGTTTCTTAACTTATCAAAAATAGGAAAACTAAATAATGTTCTTTCAATTACGTTTTTGCTTTTTCTGCATGAGTATGCCAGGATCACTTGAGAATAAAGTCTTCCATTTGTCTGTGGAACGGGTCAGGCATAAACACCTGTCACGTAAGCCTCTGCTACCAAAAAAGTCAGTATGTTATCTCTCTAGTTGTGGAGAGATTTATGGTAGAACAGATTTTCATTTTCTCCTTGTATTTTGCTTTATCTTGAATTTTAGAATGAATCTCATTTTTGTAAACTCAATCTTGTACAATTGAATGTCTGATGCTAGGAAAGACTATGATGAGTTTGTTCAAGAATAGAAAATGTAGAATGTGGGAAAAGGGTGTGTAATCCATCTACTCTCTTTTGCCATTTGAGAAGTCCAATTTACAAATCCCGCAAGCTCATGAATTTCATTGATATTGTACGTATTTGCAGAAGTTTCTTCACACCTAATTTGTGAGCTCTCTTCTAGATACCATGAGGATGTCGTACATTGCCTGACTTAGAGAAAGATAAACTTTAACTGGAATAATAAGATAGCCATATAAAAATTGCATGGCAAGATAAGAGCTAATAATTTTATCCCAGAAAAATAGAGAGGATTTCCTAAGGTTGTAGTTCTTCTCTAACCATAAGAGATAGGAGATGAAAGAACTATTTAGAAGGAGACATTGGGTAAGTAACTTGAAGAAAAGAATAATAAAACTCATTAATGTAGTTATAAATATTTTAAATTCACTGAAACAATAGCACACTAAAAAGATATGCCACATATTTTAAGTTACTAGTAACAGTGAAATACCCTAGCTTGAGCTTGACTGTAATAAATACATTTTGAACAATCCTGCCAACTCCATTTTGCCCACCCTGAGCTATGTTGCCTACCCTGAGCCATGTAGGGCATTCTGTTCTGGAAGCTTGCGGTCTGAGACAACTGGCATCTTTGTAACCAGTTTTCTGAGAAACATGGCCCACCAGCCCTGAACATCCTGTACTTGCAAACCGTGTAACTGCTTACCCCACATCCTGAGTAAAATCCAACTTTAAGTAGAACTTTTTTGTTAGGCAAGCCCCTCTTCCCCTAACCTGCTCCTTCTGCTTCAGTAATAATCTGTTTACCTCCCCCTGACCCTAAACTGATATAAAAATGTTGACCGCCCTTTGTTCTTGGCTGAGAGAGGTTTGAGCTCTAGCTGACTCTTGGACGCTGGCATAAAGGTGAACTCTCAACAAACTCAGTGCATGGTGCTTCTGTTTAAACTCACTCAGGTATAACAATAGGTACTGTGTTATTATTTATTCCTGTTTAATAGATTGGTTTCCACTTTTTCAGACCTTTTAAGGAGATAGCAGTTAAAATATTGTGGTTGTTCTTCTTTTATGCAGAGCCTAGCCACCCATTTCTTTCTGAATTTTATGACATGAGTGAGACTCATGGTCCCCTCCCTTCTGACTCTTGCCACCATCAACTACTCTGAGACTCTCCTTAACTTTCTGGGGTCTTGAGATATAACAGCCTGGGATGTGATACTTCTACAGTCTGAGTTCCATTTCCCTGGCTTTCCTTCACCCCTCCCTAGTTTTCATGTCAAAGGCTTACACTCGTGTGATTTGACCTAGGGCACTGCATGTTTCCCATCGCCATGAGAAGAGCACTCCTGGAGAAGCTGTTGGTCCCATGATGAGGTACACATGGAGCAGACATGAACACAACTCCAGCCAATGTGAAAACCCATGAGAAAGAAGCAAGTCTCCATTGCTAGAAGTCACTGTGCATGTGTGACATGATTGCTGAGAAACGTTCTTAATGTATATATTTAAGAAAGAGAGTGGGTGGCTCTTCCTAAAAGTCAGACATGTTTCTATGCTTACTTACTTCAGCTGACATACATTAGCCAAAATTATAGATGCTTATGCTTCTAGAAGTGTTGAAACTGAGTAATGCTTTGAGAGTGCTGGTTAACTATCACAACAGCTCCCAGATCTGACATGCTATCCAACCTAAATGCTGTGGTCTGACTTCTGGGTGGAAGCAAAGAAAATAAAGCGAATAGTAAATACTGTGTAAAAGAACTATTATAAACAAATACTTTCACCATAATTACATCCACAGAAGACATTTTTAATTTCTAAGTTAATACCTGTCTACACCCATGTGCAACACAGAGAGGAATGCTGAATTGTCTTTGCCCATTAGTGATGGGCAAAGATCAGAGGCAAGAACAACTATTAGCTTATGAAAAGAATTTTTTTCTTTTTTACTTTGTACTGTACATTATTCATAATAATCGTTAAAAGACAAATTGCTTTTTTCTTTTACTAAATGAGCTCTGCAGATAATCTAAAGATTAAATTTTAAGAATGATATATGGAGTCAAATAAACACTAAGCTAAATAAGAATACTGATGGGCCATTCGGTAGACCATCTATAAATGGGTGTTTCTATGTGTCCCAGAGTAGAAGATAGACAAATCTTTAGTACTGAAAGGTAGAACATTTGACTGTGCAAAAAGCAAGTTGAGGGATTGCCAAGGATGCTTTTTGTTTTAAGAGAAAAAGGACACTGGTTATGGTTTTTGTCGTTGATCTGTTAAAGAGTAAAGACTGCATTCATAGTATATGCCCTGGTAGCATATAGTTGGCAATATGCAATTTAAAGGCCTTGAAGAAGTATTATGATATAATATGCACCCCTCCTGCCTCTCCTTCTGTTTTAGAGCAGAAAGGCGGTCAAAGCAGGTTGGTCATAAAAATGAAACCAGCATTAGAGTTCCTCTTGATGAAAAAGGAATGAATACTCATCACACAAACTTGTAAGCTTCTGCAGGAATAAAGTGTATACCATTTTATGTAAGAAAGGGCATGCTAGAATGGGTAGATTCACAGGAAAAGATTTTAATTTTGAGCGAAGCAAAAGTAACCTCTTCAAACTGTGAGCAGAGGTGCTAATAAAGAGGTTAGCAGATACTTCAGTGAAGCTGCCAGTGAATACTGTGAGAGAGAATACTGAATGATGAGTCAGCTCTTTTAAGTTGGAATCAAAACAAGAGAACTTGTGCCAAGACACTCAAAAAATCCTCCTTAGAGAAAACCACTGGGTGGATCCCCAAATACATTCAACATATTGGTGTTGAGTTCCTGCTGAGTGCCAGCCACTATACTTGGCTCCAAGTATATAGTTGTAAACAGATACACATACCTTAATTACACATAAATATACATATTTTAATATGCATATACGTGCTCAAAAGATAGGCCAACTGAACAACAGTACCCAGGATATAAAACACCCCCAACAGAAGGAGGCTCACGTATCCTTATCCCACATTCCCCAACTTACGCTCATTGCAAATTTGAGTTGGACTATCCAACTGGTACTTCACATATTTCATGTCTTAAGCAGAATTCATCATCCCCATACAGATTTCTTTTTCTGTACTTTATAACTCCAATATTATTATCAATATCATTTACCAAGTTACTCCAGTCTTAAACTAGGGAAGGCTCATTATCTCCAGTTTTCTTGCAATTGGCCTACCCATCCCCTGCAATTGGTCATTAAGTCCTTTCACACTTATCTGTTCACTGTCTCTTGAATGTCCTTTTCTGACCATTTCTACTGCTGCAGCTACAAAAATATCTGTTATTTCCAAAAATATTTTAATAGTTTTCCAGTACTTTTAGGAAATAATCCCTTTTTTTTTTTTTTTTTTAGTAAGCAAGCAGAAATCTTCAGGATCAGCCTCTCTAGTTGCTCAACATATCCACTGATTCTTTATTCTCCTCTTAGGCTTCTGAGTATGAAATTATCTCTGTGCATTTGAGAGTTCTCTCCCCACTGATGGCATTATTTTTCCTCTTTCATTCCTTTATGCTTCCATACATTTTAGCTTAAACATTACCCCCTCAGCAAAAACAACAATAATAAAAAGAAGTAAAGAAAACAATCTTCCCCTTTATGATTTAGTTGCCTCTAAATGCATACATATGCAGATAGTACTTAACATATCCTATTGCAATTTTATTTCTTGTTTATTAAATGCTGAAATCTATTAGGATTTGAAATCTCTAATTTCCTACAATTGGCATATTGTAAGCAATAAAATCTGCTAGTTTATTAAATGTATGCTTAATTGATAAAAGGAGGGGGTTGTAATTAAAATAAACCTTTAATAATAAAAAATAAAATCTTGACAGAGGCACCCCGCAATCTGGTTTGTAACCTGGATAAAACTTCTGCAGTTATAAACTCTCAGCAACATTATTATCCTCTGAGCCAGAGGTTAACTAGGCCATATTATTTTATATTTCTATAATTTGATAGACAAATTTGGTTCCTAAGAACATGAACATAAATGAAATAAATGACCTGGATATAATAACTGATAAGCATCCACTAACATCACGTATGGTTCTATATATTGAATATTTATTTTTATGTCAACTGAAATTATCCTGGACACACTTCCTAGTTTTATGGTAGTATTTAAGAAAACAGCTTTCTTTCTTTGCAATTGCTTGTGATATTGACAACCCAATTTGTCAGTTACAGTGGTTCAGTGGTTGCATAGTTAAAAATAATGTTAAACGTACCCAAGCAAACCTTTTATGTTTCTAGAGTCTTACAAATTATATTTTCTCAACCAAGTAACCAAAACCATTGGATAATTTATGTACTCCTCTTTTGCAGATTTCATACCAAAAAAACTTTGATTCATATCATATAAAGAAGTATGATTCACAGAGAATAATAGATATACCAATTTCTTAATTAAGGTTTCTGCACTTTATAAGGTTTCTGCACTTATCAGTTTTGGAGGCAGTGACATGGCCTACTCACATATTGTGAGTTGTGAGGCATGACCATAGGGTTAGTTGACTTACAATGATGACAGTCTATTAGATACATCATTAATCGGGATTTATTTGTATACTTGAGTAAGTCATATTACATAAGATAATTCATAAGTATGGAAAAAATATTTGTAGATCATGCACTGATTCTGGCCTTCAGAAAATACAGTTGACTAAAACAAGATGAGCATACTTTGCCTTATTTAGCATATTTAAAATATTAATACAAAATATTAATATTTAAAATATTTTTTAAATAATTTAAAAATATTATTAATATTTCCCTAATTTTATCTTAGTTCAACTCTAATCTCAGGTGTAGATATGTTAATAATGCATATAGCTTTGGTGATGGATGCAGCAAACCACCATGGCACATGTATAACTATGTAACAAACCTGCGCATTCTGCACATGTACCCCAGAACTTAAAGTATAATAAGAAAAATATAAAAATAAAAATTAGAAACATAAAAGTTGGACACTGCCACAATAATTATATTTCTGAAATGCAAATTTGATCACGATTGTCTTACCTATATACTTCTAATAGCTACCCATAGAATAAAATCTGAATATACTTCATATACTTCCCAATTTGAATTCATGTCATCCCTTTCTGCTCTTTTTCCTTATGGCCCATGTGCTCCAGAAACCTCTAAAGTTGCCCAAAGAATGTTGTGTAATTTCATAGCTTGTCAATGCTGTTCCTTTTGCCTGTTTAGACTGACTCATTTCCTTGCCCAAATCAAGAACCCTGGCCTTTCCTTTATGTCTCAGATCAAATGCTACTTCCTCTGTCCAATATCCACTGAATTCTCAGGGAAGCAAGTTACTCTTTTCTTTATACATAAAACAACTTTTATACATCATTTTTATGGATTTTATTACACTGTATTGTAATTTTTTGTTTGAGATCTGTTTTCTCCTTTAGAGAATAAACTATTTTTGCTCAGGGAGGCTGTTTTATTCCTCTCTTTATCTTCTAAGTGCATTGCTTGGTGCATGGCCTCTAGTAGCTGCCCAACAAGGACATAATTCATTCTGGCACATATAGGAAGGGAAAAATGATAGAGACAGAAAACTCCATCATTCAGCTTTTGCTTTAGATTTAGGCATTTCCAGTGCTTTTTGATATTGAAGAAAAACCACTCTGAGACACAAACACCTACATTTATTCTTCAGATGTGCTACTGCTTGCATTAAACCATCACTTGACGTCCCATCTTACTCGCAACTAATAAATAGGTTAATTGCATTGAATCTTAGGTCAGCTGAATAAGATGTGGTTTAAATTAGCTGTGTGAAAAGTAGTTCCTTTTCATAAATTTAGTCAGTTCAGTGTCTGTTTCTGTTGTGCATGTAATCCATGGTGCAGAATAAAGCCACTGAAGAACTATTATCATAAATAGCATTATCAGGAATGAGCTGAACTTAATTTTTTTTCAGCTATCATTCAAAATGGCTTTATAAAAACATTAAAGGTATTTTTAAGCTTGGTGGAAACTTGCTCCATTAGCAGCTCATGTCATTATTATTAGATATTTCCATATGACTGTTTTTAAGAGGTCCATGAAATTTTAATTTACTTGAAACCCTAAATGCAGAGTTATTTGTTTTGACATGTTTAATCACTTTTCCATTTTAAACTAAAGATAAGAAGTCACTGGTGAGAGGGAAATAGAAGACAATGTCAGTGTGAACACAAAGAAATGAGAGATTTGCAAATGAAACTTCAGCTTATTAAACTGTCATTTAGCTGAGTGTTTTATTAGTTCTTTAGAACATGAAAATTGTTTTTGTTATTGCTTATTTAATGTGAAATTATTAAATCCCTTAAAAAGTCAATATAATGTCCCACTATGTGCTACTAATTGAATTACTCATAATAAAAACATCAATAGGAATATACACATTTGAATTAAAATTTAATAATTTTTGTATCATTTCTGATAAATATGGTACATTGGAATCTGGAAAGAATAAAAAGTATATGGAACTTACTCATACTATTTATTCATTCATTTGTTCATCCATCTAGCCAATTGCATTCAGCACATACATCTGTGCCGAGCACTGGGCTAGGATCTTGAGAAACAATGAGAAACCAGGGATGTTGGAGTTTAATTCCCAGAAAGTTTATATTAGTGCTAGAGATAAACAAGAGACAAAAAAAATTTACAAGACCCTTGCACATTATTAAAATAGATGTTAAAAGAAATGAGCAGAGTGTGATCATAGAAATCAAGGTGAGCCTTGACTACAGAAGAGTGTCTTTGAGAAAGTGACTCAACCCTGGTGAATGAAAAGAAAAATAACTGTTTTGAAAAAGCACATCTATGGGCAGGCACTGGCCTTTGCAAAACAGTTATATTTGTTTCCATTCAGGCTATCTTCTTTGCCTCTCTTTTCAGTAGCCTCTTCCTCCTGGTCATTTCTTATACAATATTCACATCAAAACTGGGTCTCAGGGAAGAAGATGTGGAATTTCTTCCAGAAATATTGACATTTCAACAGGGGTCAGAACCCCTATCATGATCATAGAAAGAAATAGTGCTCTAATGTGAATGTTTCTGGCATCATGTTCAGTGTATTCTGGGGTGTCATGGAGAGCATTCCTGCTAGGAAATATATGCCAATGGGGCAATAATTGAAGGTCACTCTTGTTGAGTTTCTTGAAAGTATTCTGTTTTCTTGGGCTACTATCATGTTCTAATGTGAATGTTCCTGGCATCATGTGTTCATGATTACATTTTGGGGACCTGGAGGGTGTCATGGAGAGCCTTCCTTGGTTACCAAGAAATATATGCCAATGAAGCAATAACTGCAGGTCACTCCTATTGAGTTTCTTGAAAATATTCTGTTACCTTGGGCTACAATCAGGACATCAAAAAGCCATGCCTGGAGACAAATGGAGAGTGAAGCCAGGTGGGTTTAGGACATGGGCTTTCTGACATTTCTGGATTTTTGTTTTGTTTTGTTTTTGTTTTTTTTTCTGGATTTTTAATGAAGCAGGAGTGTGGATATGGTGGTAAAAAGCACAAATATTTTCTTTTCTTGTGATTCTCTACATAGGGCTCATGGTTGCATGATATCAAAACTGACATTTGATTATAACCATACTACTGTGAAGGTAAAAATAACGATCTCTAGGAAGATGCCATAATTACTTTCGTTTTTGGTACACAATATGATGAGGACATATACATGATCAGTCCAGCTATTACAGCTTAAGGTTGGGCAAGAACTGTAAAGGTCATCTGTCCCAAATACAAAAGTCTTCTCTACCATATCCTTGACAATCCTCGACATACCCTTGCACTACCCTCCTAAAAGAGCTGTACCTTTTCTCATTGCCTCTCAAAATTCTTTTAAAACTCAGATGAGGTGACATCAGTGAAAGCACATTGAAGGGTTTAGAGCACACTGTGAGCATAGACAGGGTTTATGCAATGCAGCAAAAAGTAGAAAAGTTAGGTGAGAACTCCTAAGAGAAGGACAAAAAGCATTTTAACGTATTTGGCAATTCTGCATTGATTTTTCTCTGGCAAATGAAGTAAAGCCTTTGTGATGTTTATTTAAATGTCAGAGATGAGAACACAGCATATATTTCTGTGTTTATTCAGTACATTTCCCACATATACAGTAGGTGCTGAATTCACACAAATGATACTAGAATCTTTTTGGGTTCATCAATTTGTATAATATGATAAATGGCAATTCTACAGAATTTTAACCTATCAATGGACCAAATACATACTTGACACTTTTAGTCAAATAACAAACCATTGTCTCTCAGTTCATCACTTCTCCTATATTTTGCTTTGTGATGCTGGTTATGAGGCTCTGAATTTTACATTTCAGGCTTGAGAAATAGGACAGACTGTAATTTCTTAGCAACTAGAATACACTAAAATTAATACAGAAAATGGAAGACAATTTGAAAGTCAGCAAATATTATCTATCAGTGTCTACAATTGCTTATCATAAACAAGTAAATTTAATTTTTTTTTTTAATTTGAGGTAAAAAATCCATACTTCTTTTAAACAATACTCAATTCAGAAAAGATTAAAAGTACTTCATGATTTCATATAACCTATTGGATGATTTCATTGTCAAACATACACTCTCTTTAACTGAAAAATAATCATTCTAAATTTCCCCTTCCACTTCTCATTTCTTTTATGCCCAATGTCTCATATGAGATGGTTGTACTCTGTCTCTAATTCCTCTGATCTTGGTTATTCCCTTTTTCAATTAAAACCACTTTATACAGGTTTCACCTTTGCGACGCCACTGAAACTGCTTTCTCTTATCAATATCATTATGAATGTTATTCCACCTAGTGGATAATTCTAATTTTTTTTTGGCATCTTAGGAGTCTCAGACCTTCTCCTTGAATTAATTTCTTTACCTCCTGACACTGCACTTTCTTGGAAGAGAAATCCTGGCTCTTCTCTTTCTCTTACACAGCATATCCAAGTCCCTCAGGAAATTGCCTTCAACTTATACTTCAAATCCAACCACTTCTCAACACTTTAACTTTTCTTCCACTACCACACAATCAACTCTGAACTGGATTTAGCAACACTCAGTTTCTATACTTGGATTTGAAAATCTACCTTTTAACACAGAGTCAGAATGACCGTTTACAATGTGAAACAGATATCACATTTATGCTCAAAACTCTTTAGTTGCTTCCAATTTCATGAAGAGTGAAAGTCAGCATTTTCAAGGTGGATGTCAGTGTGCTCAGCCTTACATGGGCTGTTCACTGCATCACCTTTCTTCTGCTACTGTTCTCTCATCATTCACTTTTGTTCTGGAAACATATACTTTTTGCTATGCTTCAAACACTTAAGGCAGGCTCCTATCCTTGGGCCTTAGCTTTGGCTTTTCTCTCTGCCTGGAATGTTTTTCCCCCCAGATATCCACTTAGCTAACTCCCATATCTGTTTGAAATTGGTTTATCACCTTTGTTATAAGGTTTATGCTGATGTGCTTTGCACAGTTAAGGGCCCTCCCCACCTACACTCCAAATCCCTCTTATTCTACTCCTTTCTTTTCCATGCTACTTCTTGTTTGATCGTCTTCTAACATTCTATATAATTTCTATATACTTTATTTACATATTACAATTATAAGCTATGTTTGTCTACTTCTACAACAGTTTAAGCTCTCTATAGTTCAGAAATCTTTTTGTTTATTGATTTATATTAAATGCTCAGAACACAGTAGGTTTAACATAGAGAAAATGTTTAGTAAATATTTGTTACATGAGTGTAGAAACTTATGTAACTACTCAGTCTCCATGAAAAGTCTCTGCTTCCCTCAAATTTTGTCCTACTTTTTCTTTCCGGAGGAGATGGTAGCATACCTATCTTCATGCTTTTACTTTTTAAGTGCCTTTCCTCCCTCACCCAGATGAATTGTAAAAGTACTACAGAGCTCTACTCTCTACTCTGATCCACACTGATCCCCTTGTTCTCAATTTGTAAAGCCAGCATGGACCAATGGAAAAAGCCCAGGAATGAAAATCAGACTTTCTATGCTTTGGTTCATGTCAGTGCATAGTCGTATGATCCTGAGCTGATATCTTAACATCTGAGCCTCAATTTCCCCATTTTAAATAATACAGTGAATATTCTCATCTGTAAGATTTTTTTATTCTAATTTTTTATGACTTTAAGCATAATTTAAACACAATGTTTACAGTATATATTTGTCTAATAAGATGGCATTCTAAACTGGTTATTTTGCCATCAAATCTACTAATGTTTTTAAACACATATGACAAGCTAATTGTTCATTTATTTAGTTATCTCCTCAACTATACTGTAAACACATTACTTGAATTATTGATTATTGTCCTTTTTGTTTTCATACTATCAAGATTGTGGGGGTCTGTCCTGCAGACCCTGACTCAATGACAGATGAATACATTCATTCAAACACAGAATACAGTGAAAGAGTGGGCTAGGGGTATCTGTGGTCTCTCATTTGAAGGAGTTAATGGCCACTGACCCCGACTCCTTGGCCTGCCTGGCCTTTATTCAGCACACATTAAATGACAAAGGCTTTGAGTCAACACCATTAAAGGGTAAAGATTAAAGGCCAGGTTCCAGGCCTAAAGCAAACACTGTTTGTAGGTGATAAAGTTGGCTGCCCTCCCCTGGAGAAAGTCATCCAGTCTATGAAAAATTAAAGGTTAGTTTTAGGACCACATGAGTAAACAAGTTAGATAAACTCTCCACATTCCTTTTTTCTACTCTAATTTATTTAACTAAGGGGACAAGACTGCCTTCAGCCAAGTATTGTAATTAAAACCCTCAGGACTTCCAAAAGGATTTATGTATATTCTTTATAACTGAAATTTTTCCCACCAGCCTGATTGGAACCCCCTCACCACAAGATCAGAACCAATAACATAACAACAACAAAAAAGTCTGATACTTATAAGAGCCAGCTACCCTCCTAATCATTTCACACTTAATTCTTATAGCTAGCCTAAGAGGTCAGATTCTGTTATTAGCTCCATTATACTATTTTACAAAGGAAAAACCTGTGACACAGAGAGATTAAGTATAGTTGATAGGCATGTATGTATATAGTAGATTTGAACCTAGGCATTCAGGTTCTAGAGTCTATGTAATCAACCATCATAACCTCTTGCTTCTAATTTATTGCTCAATATATTTTAGTTATTTAGGCAAGCAAAAGGCAGAGAAAACAACCAGTGAATAGTTAGGTGCTTTTCTTATTATAAAAGTTTTTGAATATGACTAGATTACTATGTAGTTTCCAGAAGCAGATTTAATCTCCTATGTGCATGAGTCATTTTCTTTGCTATAAACTGCATAGACTAGGTATTAGCTATGTCAGCACTGCTGTAATCATCAAATTCAAAATACACATTTTGGGGCACAAGACATGATACTTCCTACTATTTTCCACTGGTAAAGTACAGGGTAGCACAGTTTTTCCATAACTAGATCAGGGAAAAGGAATTTGGATGCAAAAATACATCCAAACTTAACAATTAACAAGGAAGGCTTTCCAAAGGCAGTTCCATTTCCACGTTAGTGCATCAACGCCAAAGATAGACCCAGCTGCTCTTCCTAGCTCTTTGCTGTGGTTGCAAGTGTTCACGAGCAGTGAAAATATATTGGAGTAACACATTTAAAAAATCCCTGAAAGGAACTATCCCCTTTTGGATTTGCAAACAAAACAGACTGCCAAATACACGTTAAATAAAAATTATGTTTTGTGTGTGTGTGTGTGTGTGTGTGTGTGTGTGTGTGTGTGTGTGTGTGTGTATTTGGTTTTGGTTTTATCCTTTAGAAAAAGCTTTCCGTAAAATGGCAAAGAAACAAAAGAATTACATTTACACAGGTGAAAGTGAAGTAAAGAATGGAAATACTAAACTTAAGTCCATTAAAGTAGACTTTTCTCTGAATTGCCCAAATGAGATGTGAATATTTGCATTGCCATCTTTATTTCTAGGGATTAGCTGACAAAAAGTATACTCTATATTTAGTTCTATTTGGCTATTTGTTTTATTCAATAGCTTGCATGCTAGATATATGTGACCTCATTATGATTTTGTCTGCCTATTTCTCACTTCTTTTTTCACTGCCTAAGCTTACAAAAGAGTAATTATACTCATGCTTATCATTTCCCTTATACCAGTTCCCTCTTACTTAACATTTTCCTTGGCTTTTGGAACGTTTGCCACTTCATTGTTTTTCACTAGCATGAAGTGCTAGAAAGTTACAGGAGTTTAAAAATAAAGCCAAATTCATTTCAAATACCAACTCTGCCTCTGTAAAACTTAGAGAATTCATGTGACCTTTTAAGCTTTGGCCTTCTCTTTACAAAAGGATGATTGTATACATCTCATAATTCGTTGTTACAATTATGTGAGGTAAAATATATCAAGCATCACCTAGTTGTCACAAAGTGCCCCATTGTCGATGTTAGTTCTGAGCTTTCTAGTTCCTGGTTTTCATTAAAAACATGTCTTGGCTGATATTCTATTTCTTTATAGTCCTTTGGGGCTCTTTTTGGGTTTTGTCTGATCCTTCTATCTCCCCTCCATAGTCATTCCAGGTAGTTCCAGTTTATTTTCTGTATTATGCAATCTGATCACTTATCTACTTTGTTGTTGTATTGTTTTGTTTTCTTGTACTTTCACTATTTTGAGCAGATTTCTCATAAGGAGTGGTGAGCAAGGGGTTGAACAAGGAGTAGACAATAAATCAACATTCATAATTCATATGTATACAACATTTCCCAGTTTTCAAATAGCATTAGCCGAGGTTTTCTCTATTCAGTGAAATTAGTATCTCTCCTGTCTGAGCCTTCCATAAAATTAGTAAGCAGTAGATGCTGGAAAATAATTTTTATGCTACTTACAATTCTGCCTTGGACTTAGTTAAGGTCCATGTTGTGAATTTTCTATTATGTAGTTGTCTGCTTAGGTTTATTACTTTTTTTTTCTATTCCTTTTCTTTGCAATTCTCAACTACATTCAACTGTACATTTGTTTCTTTTCTTTTAACAAAAGTTAGAATATTGTTCTTAAGGGATGCTCCTGTTACTCAGCTTACTGTAACCTCTGCCTCCTGGGTTCAAGCGATTCTCCTGCCTCAGCCTCTTGAGTAGCTGGGATTACAGGCCAACACACCCGGCTAATTTTTTTTTTTGTATTTGTAGTAGAACCAGGTTTATGCCATGTTGGTAAGGCTGGTCTCAACCTCCTGACCTTGTGATCCACCCACCTGGGCCTCCCAAAGTGCTGGGATTACAGGCATGAGCCACCATGCCCAGCCAAAGAATGAACCATGGAAGGGCAAAGGTGTTCAGTGCTCACTCTTTTTGCTGTATCATGCCTTCAGTTGTCTCCCACTTAGAGCTCTAAGGGACATACTTTGTTTTTGTTTTGTTTGCTGAGAAGGTATCATTTATTGAATTAAATAATACAGGTTCTTTGTACATGTAAATGTTGTACATTTTATTTTAAAAAGAAACTGTTTGCACTAGGTCACCACAAAGCAGATTTATATACTCATACAGTTTGTTTGTGCCCTCACTCAAATCTCATCTTGAATTGTAATCCCTATAATCCCCACGTGTCTAGGAAGAGACCCAGTGGGAGGTAATTGGATCATGGGGGTGGTTTCCCTCATGCTATTCTGGTGATGGTGAGTGAGTTCTCACCAGATCTGATGGCTTTATAAGGGGTTCTTCCTCCTTCGCTGCTCTATCTCTTTCTTCTGCTGCCATGTGAAAAGTTTCAAGTTTGCTTCCCCTTTGCCTTTTGCCACGATTGTAAGTTTCCTGAGGCCTTCCCAGAAATGTGGAACTGTGAGTCAATGAAATCTCTTTTCTTTATAAATTATTCAGTCTCAGGTATTTCTTCATAGCAGTGTGAAAATGGACTAATACACACAATCATCAATTGTACGAAAACAAGAAATTAAGGTTCTATATGATCCCAATAGAAATACTCTTTCTTTGATTACAAGAAAATGTAATTTTTTAGAAAGTAAAGTGAAAAAGTTTACAGAAGTGGAAAATACCAAACCATTTTAAGCAGAAACTCTTCCTCTTTAAGAAAAAGCTACACTTTCTCATTTTTTGTTCTTGGTATACACTTTAATTGCTTCCAATGAAACCCAAATTTTCTGAACTAATTTCAGCATTATTCAGTGTTATTCTTAACCCGTTTCAGTGTTCTTCTATATTTCGATTAAAAAAATCATTTCACAAATGAGATATGCAACTGGATCACTTTTTTTTTTAACTTCAAACTTTTCTTTGCCTAAATTAAACTGTATAAAACCAACATTTCCTCTATAACCTTCAACTGTTATAAACTGTTTTGCAGCCAACCCAGAACATGGAGTTACTGGTTCATAACACCCAGAAGAAAGAGCTATCTGAATGTCTGTTTTCACAAAAGCTTTCTCTATTGATGGTATTTTATAATTGTAGGGACTGTCCAGGGCACAGCCTGCGGCCCCCATGGACCTCTGGGTCAGGGCCATGGTTTGCTCCCAGATCTGAGCAAAGTGGAACTGTTTGTCTCTCTGTTCCATAGGCTGGGTGGCTTGCTGGGGCAAATGGTGGGTGCCTCTTCAGAGTAAGGCATGGCAGACTGAGAAGGTGAGCAGAGGAGAGAAACAGAAGAACAAGAACGTGCAGAATGAGACCCTATAACCACACTTTGCAGACTGATACATGTTAGTTAAGGCTCTTTCCTCCTCTCAATTTTTTTCTCATGCTATAATATAAATTTTCATAACAATTGAACATAATCTTAGTAATCTGTTGTGTCGACCATTGTAATAATGATCTGCTGCTTCATGTCAAACTCACACAAAGATGCATAATTTATATTTGCATCTATGAATGATAAAAATGGTAGGAAAAAGTCATAGTGATGCAATGTACCAGAGAGTCAAATATTTAGAAAAATAGAGCTTGACATCTATAGAAAACAAATAACAAAATATACCTTAGAATAGTACATAAAAAGTGTGTACCAGGAGAACTTTCTTTTCATATGCTTTATTCTGACCATACCTAAGAGAAATTGACCATGTCTCTTCATTGTTTGAAGTGCAAAATTTCCACAAAGAAAGCAAAGTGAAATCAAAAAAAGGAGTCTGGGATCCTTCAAATTATGTATGTTGGGAAAGAAAAAGAAGAAACTATAACAACACAGAGCAAAATGATAAAAGAGGGGAAAAGCTCTAAATGATCCTAAAAGGGACCTCAGGAATTAGCTTGTCTAAACTTGTTAACTTGTTATTGCGTATGGGGGAAAATGGAAGCCCCTGGAGTGGGGTGGAGTGGGTGTCTAGGCTTCTCCCTTTGGGGCACTCAGCTTTCTGAGTGCAAGAGAGGAGCTCCTTAAGGTCAGAGTTGTCAACTTGCATGGTATTGACATTTGGTAACAAATAAACCTTTGTTCAGTGGGAGGTGTAGGTGGGTGGGTATTGACCTGTGCTTTGCAGGATATTCATTAGGATTTTTGGCCTCTATTCATTATGTGCCAGTAACATCCTACCCCCAACTTCAGCTGTGACAATAAAAAATTGTCAGATATTTCCAAATATCCCCTGGGGGTCAAAATCACTCCAGGCTGAGAACTACTGCTTTAGAGGATTCTTCCCTCCATATTTCTTCTTCTTACTTGCCTGTATTATTTATCATAGTTTTGTTCAGAAAACAAAAGGAAATTAGAAATGATAGGAATTGTTATATTTCATTGCTTAACAGTTAATATGCGAATGTTTGAGAAGAGGAATGAAAGAAATCAAACACTGAATACAAGCTTTAGATGAGCTATAATTCTGACTTGTCTAATGTCATATCATCTTACTGATTTAATCTTTTCTATTTTAAATCGTTCAAACATGACAAATGGAGACATTATAGCACTCAATTAAAATTATTAAATTTTAAGGTTTTAACTTCATCAAAGATTAGAGGATTTTTTAAAGTATGCAGGCAGGCCTGCACACACCCACTCACTCACACAATACCTATCAGCCACACAACACTGCTGAGAATGTACTCATGTACACGAATAGCACTCACATTCCTTAGTTTTTTGTTTTTTTTCAATACTGATACCTATTGGCTATTCTATGTAATAAACTCATTGTGTATTACAAAACTGCTCTGAGCAGTAAAACAATACATATAGAACACCTTCTTTTTCTTTCAGTTTCCTAGTAGAAATAATTCTTATAGAGACTATCAAGGGTTTATTTCCCTCATCAAGCTTTTTTATGAACAAACCATTTGCTATGTATGCCGATGGCACTGATTATCCTGCATGAAATAGGATATAGTAGCTTTTTGGAGAGAAAAGATTAGAAATGTACCTACCCCTCTCTCTTCAGTTATGACAACCAAAAATGTCTCCATATATTTTCAAATATCCCCTGGGGGTCAAATTTACTACAGGCTGAGAACCACTGCTCTAGAGGATTCTTCCTTCAATATTTCTTCTCCTTACTTGCCTGTATTATTTGTCATGGCTTTATTAAGAGAACAATGGAAATAAGAAATGGTAGGAATTGCTATATTTTGCTGCAGAACTACACTTTGTTGTAGATCTACATGTGATCCAGATTTCACATTTCCTTGTAGAAGATTGCATTATAAAGAATATGTGGCACAAATGGAGAATGTGTTAGCTCTGTTCTGTCAATCATAGCTGAATAAAGTGTGCTGAAAGTGTAGTAAGTATATGCTGTATGGTCTTAGGTGAACCTAAGATGAATGTGCTGGGGTCGGGATGGAAGAATGGTGGAAGTGAGATTTACTCCTCCACGTCCACTCATGGTGTCTCATATAAAGTTACTCTAAAGTTTAAGATTTATTGCTTGGTTTTCTAAACACTAATCTTATTGCTTGGAGTTTTCAAATAGAAGACTTCAGAGGCGATGTGATTTGATCATCAATAGACACCATTTCTCTTAACAAAGCGAGTCAGACTAGACTCCTACAATAAATGGACAGTCTCTGTTTTAATCAAGTGTAGAACTGACTAGAGATCAGAGATCTTAAGTAGAAGGTACAGAAAAAATATTCTCTTATTTTTCCCTGTAGTGAATCATATCAAATGCATTCCCAAGCCTGAAGAAAAGAATAAAACTAAATTAATTTTAATCATGCACATTTATTTTTTTGTATTCTGTGTGAAAAAAGTAAATACAAAGAGAATATGACTAATTTCAAGGTTTTACTTCATGTCATGCTCTTGAGAATACATTTTTTGGCAAATGTATACACACTTTCATTTTATTTATGAAACAGTTGACCCAGTACAGCTCTAGGCTTTAATATCTTTTTTTAAAAACTCTTATTATAAAAGTATCAAATTAAAATTTAAGTTCTGATCAATTTCACACACATTAGCCTCCCACAGTTAAGCAATTATTTCCTTTGAGATATTTGCTGTCCTCCTTTTATAATGAATTTGGTTTATATACACTGATAAAGATAACAGAATTGTAAAGTTTCAGTTTATAACAACTTGATATCATTTCATTAAAAAAAATCAATCAACTGGATATTTAGAAACATGCCACAAGTAATACACTGTGCTAAACTCAGAGGTGGACAGACAAAGGAAGAGTCGGATTATCATTCTTAAAGAACTTTAGAAGATAAAGTATTTTCAAACAGAGTAATCAAATGTCTGAACAATATAATACATCATGTCAAACAAAGGTAAACAATAAGATAATTCAGAATTTATGAAGGATTTGAGATCGCCATGGAATTGGTATTCAGCCTTTCTGCAGAGAACACGTGAGGCCATCTTTAAAACTTGGGGGTTTATGCAAGATTGTTGAATGGGAACATGACTCAATGGAAGTAGTCATTTTAGAATTTTAATCAGGAGAAAATGTGTGGAATGGACTTGTTTAGAGAGGCAGGAGGCAGAGAGAAGAGCAAGGAAACTTTGCAGCAGTCTAAGTGTAAATCAAACCAAAAAAGCAAAGATGAAAGTATTGATTACCTATTTTCTGACAAGTGAGTGGTGTTAGGAGTACAGATGTGAGGAAGACATACAGTGGAGGAGTATGTGATTTAAAATGTAACAAAAAATAGTTGTTATTCAAGATACAAGGTGCTATACTAAAGCATGGTAGATTGTTTCCTGGGGATTGGGGAAGGAAAGCATACTATAATTGGACAATAAATGATAAGTGGAAGTTTGCCAGGATGGAATATAGAGAAGGAAATCCTTGTCAGGGAGTGATCAGTAGTCACTATGATGCAAAGTAGGAGAAATGAGGCCAAATACTCCAGCAGAGCTTAGTTAGTGCATATTCTTGTGTGACATACTAAGAAATCAGGACTTATCCTTTAATGATGGGAAATAATTGAATTATTGTTTCTATATTTTAGAAATAGAAATCTTCATAATATGGGAGAAAAATTAGAACAATAAGGGAGATTGCTTAAAATGCTCCTGTGAGAATCCCAAATGGGCATCATAAGGACATCATTGATGTCAGGTTCTGCCTTCAACAAATATTTCAGATCTGATCATATTAATAGTACCTGATCCTATGTACTCATGTAACACCAAACTGTTGCATGAATGTGAGTACTGGTCAAGGGTGGTACTGACTTTAGATTCAAAATTTCTGGGCTCTTGTGTGGCATGCTAAGAAAATTTCTAGGCTCTTTTTAAAACTCTTGTACTCACTAGCTGGAGGAGACCTGGTGAGGCTTTAGCACACTGACAGGTATAGTGTAAGCATTCAATAGCTATTATCTATTATCGGAGTTGTCACCATAATCTTAGGATTAGATGACAGACACATCTGGATGGCCCCAGAGTCTCATTCTCTCCAGCCTTTATAGCAGTACAGCAGGAAGCTAGCTCAGCAGATCTGAGGGAGCACAAATGAGAAGTTGCCTGATATCTGCCAATGAGCTCCAGAGGATCTCCTTTTCTAACAGGACAACTTTTCTGGCTTCTGCCCCTAAAATTATGTACAGCATTATAGATGCAGGTCTATCACTCCTAGCATCTTGGCCATGGTATTAGTTGACAAGCTATGGTCAATCAAAGTTAAAATCTTAGGGGACTCTGTGAACGTTACTAGTTTTCTGCTTGTAATTTTCCCCGGTACACTATATGGTAGATTTGTATGCCAACAAGCAATAGGAATTTGATGGCAAAGAACACGGGGGTGGCTGAGACTTGGCACAGATGTGCACAGAATTGATATAAGCATTTGAGATGGGAGGGTAGTTAAAAATCATGTCCAAAGGGGTAAGCAATATTCATAGGCAAGAGGAAGTTATGACCTAGAATGAGCAAGTCAACCACGTGAGGGTTAAAAATAAAATAGCAGAAGATTGGAATGAGGGAAGGAGAGAATCCTGGGAAATCAGAGGTGAGCAGTACTCCAATATCCAGGCAGGGAACTGACAGCTGGGTCATATGTCTAGCAGCACCAAGATCTTGGCCTCTGGAGAGAGGTTCAGCAATAGGGATCCAATCTCAGAAGGAATCTCAGAAAGCCTTGAAAAACTAGGAGAAAAACTAGAAGTGATTATAGAGAGACCAGACATCTAGGCAGGTTATCAGTATCTCTCAGAAAACACCAGATTCTACCAACTGCTACAGTAAGAATCAAGGCACAACTGTAATTATAAAACTGAATCATAGAGAACAAATGAAAGGAAAAAAGCACTGACTGGGGAGAAGAGGACTAAAAAATAGCACAGCATTTTAGTTCCCTGAAGTAGGGTCTGTCTTCAGGTTAGAAAAACCTCAGACACATGCACACGTATGTTCATTGCGGCACTGTTTACAACAGCAAAGACCTGGAACCAACCCAAATGTCCATCATTGATAGACTGGATAAAGAAAATGTGGCACATAAACACTTTGGAATACTATGCAGGCATAAAAAATGATGAGTTTGTGTGCTTCATAGGGACATGGATGAATCTGGAAACCATCATTCTCAGCAAACTGACACAAGAACAGAAAACCAAACACCGTATGTTCTCACTCATAGGCAGATGTTGAACAATTAGAACACATGGACACAGGGAGGGGAGCATCACACACTGTGGTCAGTAGGAGGGGCTAGGGAGGAATGGCGAGGGTGGGGAGGGTAGGGAGGGATAACATGGGGAGAAATACCAGATATAGGTGAAGGGGGGATGAAGGCAGCAAACCACCTTGCCATGTATGTACCTATGTAACAATCCTGCATGATCTGCACATGTACCCCAGAACCTAAAGTACAATCAATCAATCAATAAGAAAAGCCTCAAGGGAAATGTATCCAAATAAAATAAGTCATAAGATGTAGTTATGATTGCAGATGGGGCCATAACTATAATTATTTCCTGATACTATGTTTACCAAAGGTAACTACTGTCTAAGCATGTAGAATGAGTCCCCCAAAATTTTCTGGTGAAAAATGTTGATGAACAAAGGAAAGAGAATAAGAAGTATATGTGGCTAATCATGGTATTCAGTTTCCAAAGGAGTCAATTCTTTCAGCTGATCCCAAGCCACTTTCAGAGGTTCACAGAATCTGCAGAACCACTCTGCCAAGAAGTCTGGTTTCCACATCTAGTTACAACCAAGCAACAGATAACCTAATGAGCCTAAATTCTTCCCAAATTACTTAAAAATTAAAGGCAGGGAGTGGGGGGGGGGGGTAGGTAGATGCTAGGCAATGATACTGTCTCACAGTCTGAATTTCCTGGTTAAGTTAATTATCCCTGGTAATTCTCAACATGAGGTTAATGAGGGGAGTGGGGAGTGGTTTGGGGGAGGGTCCGATCCAATGACTGCTTTGTGTTTTTTCTGATTATAAAGGTACATAATCCCTGATTATTTCATGCCAACATTATTTATTTTGTTAACTATTTGAAACAAAATTAGATACTCAATTGCAAAAATATCTAAAGTTACTTAGATATATCTCTACTCTATAAATCCTTATTGCTTAAATTTACCAATTACTCGTTTATCCACTACAGAAGCTTCAAACTTACATGCAGTTTCAGCCCTTACACTTAAATGAAAGGTTAAGGGCCACAATGTATTTGTACTTCAAAACATCATGCTGTGCATGATAAGTACATACAATATTATCTGATAAAGGAGAAATATACTGGCTTTTTAGCAAAGTTAATTTGCTTCTATGTCCTCCCTGTTTTTGTCTTAGAAGCATCTTCAACTACATGCATATATTAATTTTGGAGTTCCTGGGCTATATTATTTGCTATTCTTTCATAATTCATTTTTATTCCCTTAGTATCGACAAGTGATATCTGATTTTGTTTTCTCTTTGATTTATTTGTACAGTAAACTGAAGCTTTTGAAACATGGTCTGGTTCACATCGGCACCTTTTACCTCCATTTTATCCATCAAATCTACTAAAACTTTATCTTCTTCCTTGCAATTAAAAAAGTTATTATACACACATACAACATGTTTTATTCATCTTCCCTGAAAAAGGCATAGAACATTTTAAAGGGTTCAGAAATCCTGTAGAAACTGGAAAGGAAATGGTAACCTGGAGTGTGATTATAAATTAAAATGCCCCTCTTGCTTTCTAAAGAATAAGTCAATATCTAACATCAGAAAATCCTCTCTCAATCCTTTTTTTTTCTTTCATTCTGCACTATAATGCTTTTATTGATGTAAAATGTGAACCAGCATGCAGTGAAGTATAATTAAAGGTGGATTTTCCACTCAGTTCACATGTTGATGGTACAGCCACATTGGAAATTGAAATATAATAAAAAGTCAGTTGAGTGAAGCTACCCAGGAACAACATACCATTCACGCAAATGCCTTTTACTTGGTACCATGTGGCTCTCATAGCAAGTTTGTTTGTGAATTTGGGGGAATAAAATCAGCAAATGTGTGTAAAATGTGTTGTAAATATGTCCAAGGATATCTTATTTCTATCTATCTATTTTGATTTAGAACTCAGGTCTTTATCTACCTCACTTTTGGGATCCACTAAACAATAGAATCTATTCCTTTCCAGCTCAATTGTAGGCTCCTAATTAAAGTGAGTAGAGTGCTCTATCAATCAGAATTTTGTAGGTTCTGTTTTCCCCCTAAGAATACAGAGCCATGTTTTATCTTTTGTATCTTAAGATGATAGATTTGAGTTTACTGGAAACTTTTAGATATCTACAAGCCCATCAAAAAGCACAACAATCTAAAAATTATTTTCCAGCAACTTCTTGTGTAGAAGTATAGTGTATGTAGATTATTTGGGAATAAAGTGATTTGATTTATTGGTTTATTCAATATATTTATTGACTAATAAAAAAGATATATATTGTTACCTGATAGCTAGCAATAGTTTTAAGAGAAAATGCTTTTATCTGTCTATCTGCCAATCATTTATCTACTTATCTGTCTAGTTATTTATCCATGCCAAAAATAGTTTTAAAATTACGTAGATGGTATTTATTCAGAATGAGTCAAGAATATTTTCAAAAAATTAAATATTACAGACACAACCCCCAAATTTCTGCACCTGAATATAAAACTGTTTGTATGCAAATGCAATTGTAATTCTGTTGAAGCTTGTTATTTAAGGCCAAACTTTTAAGAAATTGACTGTACATGTTTCTAAGTAAGGAAACTAGAATTTTTAAATTGCTATAACTTAATGTTATTTCCCTTTGTAACAGTGTTAAGCTTCATACTTCTCAGAAATATCACTTTGTCATCAATTGTTTTACAGTATATCTTTTTTGATTTCTAAGAACTATTGATGTTTATTTTAGAAAATATAGATATTAGGGAAAATATATGAAAAAATTAGTAAAATGGACTGACAACCCACCAATTGGAGATAATCACCATTAGTATTACTCATTTTATTTCATTCTGATTTAGAATGAAATAAAATTTCTATATTTATAATAATATTAGGGTCATAGCCTACCTAAGCTTTTGTTAAAATTTATTGCATTGTATTTTATCATGTTTTTAAGTTTTATTTAAGAAACATGATTTATAGTGACATAATAGTATTCCACATAAACATATCTTCTTTAAAATCACCTGTCCATTTTCAGTAGTTTGTTATCAGGTACTTTCAATATTATACATACGTTATGATAAATATCTCTGGGTGCTTCTTTATTTTCTTAGAATCAGAATAACAAATTTAATTGACAAAAGGAAAGTGACATATTTTAAGACTTCTAATAATTATGGTTTAAACTTGAATCAAAGAATATACCTTCTAAAGAAATCTCCAAGTATTTTGCTGTAAATTATAATAAAACAAATCCCTTAAAGTGTTTGTAGTAATGTCTAAGCATTTAGTTTTTTAGTTATAAGAATTTATTTTAAGACATCTTGAAATATTAGCATAGAATTGAAAATAATTTTCCAGTAAATGACTGAAACATCAAAAATTGTATTTCAAATGAGACGTTTTTTCTTATATGATGAAAAGGATGTCTCGTGTTGCAAGTTATCACTGAATGTTGGAAAATGGCATAAATAAATTTTTAAAGAAATATTAATATGCTGGCTATGTTTCCATACGTTCATAAAATTAAGAACAGAGATATTTTAATTGCTTAAGTTAGACAGTGCCAAGAGTGTTTCCAAATACATTTGCCCAGATTGAACTGGGAACTATTTCTCAGCATGCTCCCAGCCACACACTGAACTGAAAAATGTCACTCCTCCCTTCACACACCCAATGGAACATGATGATTTACAAATAACATTTTACGAAGAAGCAAAGTAAATAAAACGAGGGCACAAAAGATTTCCTTTGGAGATGAAAATACACACAGAGATAATCTTTGCTGAGTACGTATTTTTGAAACAGTATGGACACTGAACAGCCATTCTAAAATTGGAGCAAAACCTACATTAGCAAAACAAGGAGGTTCCAATACTTGGGTATAAGAAAATAGCTGATATAGGACAAGACATATTCTGAATGGCTTTTTGGAAAGGGTTTGTTTATATAAGGATAGAAGTTAATTATTTTCCAAAGTAAGAGAGACTATTAATATAAATCACTTTTTCCCCACTATAATAAATGCTGAATCACATCGTATTACCTTATTAATATTGGCAGACCACAACTTAGTATTGTCCTAAATATCTGTATTTTTGTGATATAAAATTGAGGCATTTTGAAATAAAATCTTACTTCAAAAAGTAGGTAGAGTTTTTTTCCCATCAAATAGTAATGCATATTAATGCTTCTTTTTACTACCATCATAATATCACAATATTGGCCCTATAAGATAAATTTAGTTTTCCAACATAGAGTGATGAAGTTAATACTTCTAGGCAACTAAAACTTTTTAAAATTTCAAAACTTTAAATATGAAAAAGAATGAAGGTCAGTTTTTGAAACTGTATTTAGGACGTAAAATCATTATAGTGTGTCGTGGCATTTTTTTTAAGATAAAAATAAAAGAAAAGAAAATAACACAATTATCATAGTGCATCTAAAATAGAAAGATAAGTTTTATTTCATTAAACTTTGTGTCAGTAGATTTTAGGCATGACATAAAATATTTTCTTACTATGCTTTGATCAAAATTATTTGAAAACATAGTTCTAGGTCCACCTTCTCCAGGGTTTGGAGGTAAAGTTAAAATGAAAATTATGCCCAGGATGGGCCGGGCACAGTGGCTTACACGTGTAATCCTAGCATTCCGAGAGGCCAAGGTGGGCAGATTGCTTGAGGCCAGGAGTTTGAGACCAGTCTGGCCAATTGGGTGAAACCCCATCTCTACTAAAAATACAAAAATTAGCTGAGTGTGGTGGTGGTCTCCTGTAATCCCAGCTACTCTGGAAGCTGAGGGAGGAGAATCGCTTGAACCTGGGGGGCAGAGGTTGCAGTGAGCTGAGATCGCATCATTGCACTCCAGCCTGGGCAATAGAACAAGACTCCGTCTCAAAATATAGAAAACAACAACAACCAAAAAAAGAGAAAATTATGCCCAGAATGAACAGCTATTATTCGTTGGACCCTTTTTAGCACCTGATTTATTTTCTTTTACCATTTATACCTGGTTAAAAGTAATGCATAAATATCTATTCATAAATCAGTAACTGCTGTCCTAAAGAAAGTGATATAGTGGGATAAAATTGAAACATTTTGAAATAAGGTAGGTAGGGTTTTGTTGTTTGTGTGTTTGTTTGTTTTTTTTGGCTACCATCAGAAAGAGTTGACGTCACAACTTGAAAAATATTTTCATGGAAAGATAACCCACTCCACAAATTCAAGGCTACTGAGTTTGACTGAATTTTGTAAGTCAAGTCTACTGTCAATTACTAATGAGACTCTTTTTTTATTGCATTTTAGGTTTTGGGATACATGTGAAGAACATGCAAGATTGTTGCATAGGTACACAAACGGCAGTGTCATTTGCTGCCTTCCTCCCCATCACCTATCTAATGAGACTCTTGAAAGCAGTAATCACAACTTGGAAAGAATGAAACACAGAGAGGGTGAGCAATATATTAAACATTCTTTTACTTGTAATATGTATTTAATATTTTGAATTAATTCTCAAAGAACAATGTTGACCAAGATGGAAAAAAAGGTTTTTGATCTAATTGGGTAAACTTCATCCTGGACCACGGAACTTATTAAATAAAAACCAAGTTACCAGTATATATTAACAGTATCTGAGAGTCTCTATATTACCTTATCAATGTACTACTTTTTGTGTGTACAAAAGCATGTTATCAGTGGTTATTTTTCTTTTACAGATTTTCTGCATTTTTTAAATTCTTTAAATCAAAATATTAAACAAAAGGAGAAACTGACTGACATTCTTCAATGCTCATGCTGATAAGAGTAGAATAGCCATCATACAGATATATTTCCCTCTGTTAAAGCAAACATTAGAATCTTGAGCTATTTTCTCAGTATTGACACTTTACTAAATTATTTATAATTTAATTGAATTAAATAAAATACATTAAAAGACAAAGGAAATTATCTTCTATGGTTTCCATATGTATTTTTAGATTGAATGAATGAATATAAAATAGAACTTTTAAAAATGATTGAATTTTCTTTTTTTTTCAACTAATCTTTCTCAAATATGATCACTTAGTTTCCACTATGTATATAGAAAAAAAAAATGCTTGAAGCATTAAGGTGTTCTCACTGGATTATACGAGGGTAATACTATGAAAATCTTTGGATTTCATATCATTTTCAATTAATTTGCAAAGATTCTTGGCTAAATTGACAAAATTTCTTCAGTTCATTTTTATTATCTTTAAGCAAATATATTAAGGTGAATTAATTATCATGTATTGGTTTCCTTTGTTCATTCTATCTTTAATTTTCAAAATAAGTACAGCTTAAATTAGGTGAGAGTATCTTGGAGTACTAAATTATACCAAATCAAATTAATACATATTTATTTACCACTAGGGTTAAGATCTTATTCTTTTAAATATATTGGCTCCTGTTACATGGAAACACACAGACAAATTGGATTTGCTTAGAGAATGCAAGGAGAGAGGCCTTCATACTAATATTTTTATATGTTTAGTCATTAATCATAACAGAATGTAATGTGGTAGTTTTTCAACTGTGGCGAACATTCGCTTTTGTTTTAGTTTTATCTGTTTTTCTGGTCTCTCTAGATATTTTCTATTTGCTGTAAATCTCCCTAGGTATACTTATAGAAGAATATAGTGATAAAATATGGTTGATTAATCATTTTGACTAGACATTCAAGAAAAAAAGCAAAACTAATAAAGAGAAATGGAGGTAGTGAATATCTAGGTATTTCCCAATAGCTTTTGATTTTAATAATTTAGGCACATTTGTGACATAACAGTTCTTATGTCTTCCTTGCATCCTTTTCAGCAACAGACCATACATTCAGGCCATACACAAACATAAAGCCTATTTTACAAGAAAATATATGTCCCATAGCAGGTGGTTTTCTGTTAGTTCAAAGGGTCAGAGTATTGAAAACAAATATTCTAGAGTACCTCTTATAGGTACTATTCTATATGCTAGAGACAAAAGAAGAAGGAGCATGGCCCCTACTGTCAAGGAGCACACAGCCTAGAGGGGAAATGAGAGGAACAAAAATCACAGTGTGATTGAAACCATGTCAGGTATATGCATAGGGTTTCATGAGTGTTTTTGGCATATTCAGAAAACAGAGTCCATGGTCACCCAATTCAGCTCTCTGTCATGACTTCTTTCCGTATCTGCTACTTCTGTACTAAGTGTTCAGTAAATGTTAGTTTTCTCTTCATCTCCCATTTCTAAGTAGTTCTTCACACACACACACACACACACACACACACACACACACACACACACACACACACACACGACTATTGCAAAGAATATCTCAAGAACAACAGATGCAAGTAGTTACTATTTATCAGTCCAATATTGTGACTATTTTTTCTTTGCTTATAAGATCTCAATTTAAAATACCACCTTTCTTTGTACCATATTTATCAAAGATCATTCCAAGTTTGCTAAGTCTATTCAAATAGCAAGAATACTACCTAAGCTTACACTTGTCCTGTCACTACAAAGCCAAATTTTAGATTATCCTATTTTTGGTAAGCCAGTCTTCCCTCAGCTGATACACAAATCTTGTCATTCTATTTTGTATTCACTTTTGTTTTCTTTTCCAAACATTAGCATAATTTTAGTAAGATCATTTTGAAGTTCTGATTCCAGCCGTGGAATATTCCTTAAAGTTGTAATTAGTATAATCTTGTTACTATTAGTAAAAGGTACTTCAATGTTCATAAAGTCAAAAGATACCATATACAATTGTGTTTTTTTAAAAAACATTCTTTTTGTTTAAATATAAATTATTCTCTTAAAAGAACAACAATTTCCCTATCAAATATAAGCTAGCATTGGTAAGGAATATATTTTGCTTTTCCAATCTCAACCAACTTTCTCCCTCACTCATGCCTTGCCCTCTCAGCAACTTTCAAGTTTTCCTTACTCAGTCAGCACACAGTACAACTAAGTGTCTTGAAGATCTGAATTACAACCTAATCCTCAGCATGTAACACCAGCAAAACAAAACAAAACGAAACAAAATATTAACTTTGGAAATTGCAATAGCTGTTTCAGAAATAAATGTCAAATAGGTTTCACTGACCTGAGGAAATGTCTATTTGACTCATCTTGTTCTGTGTGATGTTGATGTGAACACCCACTTTGCTGTCAGTGAGGTCAATCTCCACATTGCCCAAATTATCTGCAAAGTGACTGAAGACCAGGAGACCATTGGGGTTCCACGTCCTAAACTGGAAACTGACTGAGAACAGGTCCTGGTTAAGCCGTCCGGGCACCTCCAGGTAACTTGTAGCATTGAAAAAGACAGGCACCGTATAGGGCTCCACACAAGAGAAGCTCAGATTTCCCTATAAAATAGAAAGGCATGCTCTGAGGAAGACACAGAATAAAATAAACGTCCATGTAAGACCACTGATGAAGGTATAGTTCTACAAGTTTTGAAGCAGAGCCTGAGCCTGAGCTAACCTCACACCTTGCTGCAGGGCGTGGATTCAGAGACTGGAAGAACCACCATGAATCTACTTGCAGTGTAAGGCCTAACATTGAACAGCAGTGGCTAACTATAACAAGCAGCTTCCACCACGGGACTGACAGCCTGACAGCCTGATGAGATAAGCTGACCACGAGTTGTAAAGTGTGTATGCGTGTTGTGGGCATGAGTGGGCATCACTAGACTTTCGGAAGACAGCAAAGTTGCTGCTGGCCGAACACAAGTCAGGGAGAGAGATGCTCTGCCCTATTCTGAGTGGTCAATGCTAACATTAATTAACATATTACTCTGGTCTCAGTACGGACTATGATCACATGTTTGCTATTTATGAAACTGATATTTTAGGAAAAATATTCTTGGATTTTTATCTATATATCTTATATATTTTTTATTTATATACTTTATATATGCATAGATAGATATCGCTTTTAGTGTTAATGTAATTGTGGTTATTGCAGATTATTCTATTATCCAACTCAAAATCCCATTTAAATTCCCATGAAATGTGCTTATATCACAATGCGTTTGTTCCTGTGGAACTAGCGGTATAAATGGGCAAAATGGAAACAAAACTTCTAATAATTCAGGCTTGTTCTTCCCCTTCCATACTCCTCCTTCTTGGTATAAGCAAAAAAATTCACGTAGATTTACCATTTTGATACATTAAATTTGATATTTTAGTGCCTAACTATCTTCTCTTTACAAATCTAAAAATCTGTATTTGCTTCTAACTTCTTTTATCCTATCACAATATTTTAAGGAATGTAATTGGATAATATTTCATTGGGTCTATCTCTCTATCTTTATCTTTCTTTTTCTCTCTATATAACAACACCACATATATATAGCAGATACTGATTTCTTCCATTTTAGCACATTAACCATTAAATCTAAGGCAGGCTGTCTCTGAATTAACTTTCAAATTAAATTTGCTCTGTACCTTCATAGATGCTTATTTTTAAATACTCACTTTTACTGATGAAAAGAACTGCCTACGCATATTAACTGAGATTTTATACCTGACCACACACCATTGTTGAGGGGATTGTCTCCCTAGCAAAACTAAAGCTCCTTCCAGAGTAATGGTGCTGGCTCTGGAGTCAGTGCATCATGAGGGAATGAGTGTGTGGGGGAAGCGGAGGTAGAAGGAGTGCTGAGTCAATTTCACTGAAGTCTCAGTACCCAACATATTTGAAAGTAAATTTCTTATATAAACAGTTGTCTTTGTAGGGCTGCTTGCAAAATGTCCTTTTGTCTCTATCCCAACTAAGATTTTCCACATGTATGTACATTTTGATTCAAAAGTTTATCCTATGTTTTCTCATTGCAATTATTTGTTAAAATAAAATACAATTATAGATCATAATCAAACTCACATATTGTGAATCCAGAATCTTTTTCATTTTTTTTATTTTTTGGAGGGACAGAGTCTCAGTCTGTTGCCCAGGCTAGAGTACAGTAGTTCAACCGTGGCTCACTGCAGCCTCAAACTTTTGGGCTCAAATGATCCTCTTACCGCAGCCTCTTGAGTAGCTGGGACTGTCACACCCAGCTAATTTTTTAACTCAGTTTAATTTTTTTTTATTTTAATTGTCTTGACTTTTTACAGAGATGGGGTCTCACTATGTTGCCAGGCTGGTCTCAAATTCCTGGACTCAAGTGATTCTCCTGCTTTGGCCTCTCAAAGGGTTGGGGTAACAGAAGCAGGCCACCATGCCCAACTGTAAATCTATAAGTTACATCTCTTACTCATAAAATAAAATAAAATTATTTTTCTCATAAAAGCGATTTTTCTCATAGAATAAGTTATTTTTTCCATGTTAAATCTCAATGGTTTTCACCTACAAAATGTTTGCATCTTTCTTGCAGTACTGTTCTTAGAGTACCATAAATGTAAAATATAACATGCCTAGCACAGGACATGCTGCCTATAAATGGAGCTATTATTATATTTCTATATAGTCAATATACTTAATGAGAAAATTTAAAGTTCAACTTTTGCTTATTTGTATAAAGTTATGATTACTTAAAGAAAAATATTTATTAATCATTTGCATTAAGTTATTGTTTTAAAGTTTCTCATATCCAACTGGAATTCTTTATTCATTCAGGGATATCCACTTGTCGAGTCATTTTATGAAACCCTAAGCTCAAAATTGAGGCAACCAGACCATCAGAGCATTTTTAGAGTGCAGTGCAAAGACTCATGACATTATTCTACTTCTAGTGCATAGTATGTTCTTATTGTGTGGGTCTCTGGAATTCTAGGCTCACTCAAATAACATCTCTGGGCTAAAACAGCTCCTGGTCTTGCAGAGCCATAGGGAACCCTCATACTAAAATTTTAAACAAGACATCTTTTAGGGATGTTGAGTAGTGTCGTGGGAAGGCAGGTGTGCTGGGGTTTTCTCTGATTTTTGCTCTCCTCCCAAAATCTAATGAAACCTGGTACCGAGTCCCATAAAGGCAGAAGAAAATCACTGTGAACTTCTGTAGCACAGCTTCTGCTATGCAGTAGAAATCAAGCTGTATTTAATTGTATAATAGTTTGGTTAGAGATTTGTTCAAAAAATCATCTTTGGAAGTGCAGGAGTAAATATAATAAAGTCCCTGATTTAAAAACTTTAAAAATATTAAATTAAACCGTAAACAAGAAACTTGGAGCATATATGATGAGATATTTGAAAACATAATGCGGCCAGTTTAAGATCTGCAGAACTGCTGGGGTGAAGCCTGTGCTGAAGTGTATTCATTCCTCTGCCATGAGTAATCCAGAAATACTGAGTCTAACATTCTGTGCTCCATGGAAATGGAACCTATCACCTATTTCAGGCTAGTCCCATTATCTATTCACAAAGAATATTAATTACCTATACTATTTCTGATAACTCTGAAGTTTGTTTTACATCATTGTGCCCAAATACAAATAAGATGAAAAATGTCATGATTTTGTTGTTGTTCAATACTCAAAAAAAAGAAAAAGTTACTTGATTTTTTATAGGCCAATCTTTTGAGAGTGAAAATTCTTACCACATTTGAGGGCTCTAATTTCTTCCTTCTGGCAAGATCAGTAATGTTGATGCCATTGTAGTTGATGCTTTCCATGCAGCCTTTGAAATTCTTTCTACTGCTGGAACTGGGCTTGCCAGAGAAAGGGATGCCTCCAAAGGTTATCTTTGAGGAAAAGAAATTAAATGTAAGCATCCACATTGTATTGTAATAAACTAGACAAAACCATGACTACAGCCAAGGTCAAGTACCTTTACTGCAATCAAAATATACAAATATTATAGTATTCTGCCTCCGAAACCTATGGCATATTAAATTATGCTGTTGTTGAAGTCCCTAATGGAGTAATTTATTCTGATAATTAGATTATAACTTGAACCAAAGAAAAGCAATGATTCTTTTCAATTTTACTACCCCAAAGCCATTTTATAAATTTTCTTGAGAATATTTTAAAAGATTTTTATTGAGAAACTTCTTTTATCAAATATTAGAAATATATTTTTGTGTTTATCATTCAAAGACATACTATCAATAAATGCCTCCAGTAAGCATAAGATAATCAGTACTAATTTAATAAGTTGATAAAACTACAGCCCAAAGCAGGGGATATTGTATTTAACTCTATGCAGACTTGTAGTCTAATGACCATTATTGTCAAAAATTCATTAGATTTATTTTGGATGTAGAAAACAGTTCAAAATATATCATTACAATATTGATTAGGGGCCACTTAGGATTTGGGAGCTCTAAGTTGAGCAGTGTAGGCTCAAAGATATTACAGATCTTTCAAATCCTAAGAAAAAGACACCACTACTTACTGTGTTCCTCTGGCTGCTTGTGCCTATTGAAATTAAATATCTATTTATTTTATATTTTTGGTCAATATATACTACAGCACTAAATCTATATAATACTAAATTGCATTTTGTATTTGTTTGGTCAAGGATATTTACTACGAATAGTAAATTAGTAAGTGAAGCCAACTGCTAATTATAATATCAAGATATGCAATACTTGGTAATATATATATATATTTTAAATTATCATATATTACCATATTTTTTACTATTAGCTTCATTAAAATGTCAAAAAATATTCTGTGATCTAACCACTTTATTTTCAATGAGAATATATAAATATAAGAATCAATGACAACCTAATATCCAATTATTAGTGAAATTAGGGATTGGAGTTAGAACTCACTAAACTGTTAGGATCTGTTCACTTGAGCCTAGGATACTTTTTGAGAGCATGTTTGATGAGGTAAAATGAAAGCAATAGTGAAGATATTTTTAAAAGTCAGGACTTCATATTTGAAACATGAGTCAAAGACTTTGTGTTCTGAAAGGTCCATGAACAAATTGTATTCTATTATTTAGTGTTATGACATCTTAAATGCTTAATTAGTTTTAGGGGAAAAACACAAATTATGATTTATGAGGTGATGGTAAAAAAAAGACCTCATTTAAAATAAAATTAATTATTATTAATAATGGTTAGCTCAATATGTATTATTGGCCACAGAGTTCATATGTAAGAAGTTAAAAGGAAAATTGAGAGAATATATATCCCAAAGAATTAGGAAACTACAAAGAAGAAACAGAGTAATCTAAAGTAGAATTATTGGGAAAATGTTTTCAAGTTGCACTGAAATGAACATATTAGGTACCAAACCATACATGGTACCAAAGGCAATCATTTTTGATACTAAAATGGAGTACTACATTTCCTGTTTGCAATCTCTTTGATCAATTTTTCCCCAACTGACAGCAATAATATCTTCAATGTTTAATAATATTAAACATTGAGGAGTTTGATATTATTAAACACATATTCCTCTGTGTGCATATTTCTTTAATTTGAACTTCTCACTTTCTGCAGGGGGATTCAAATTACCCTTACAGTTTCTCCACTTTCAGCAACTCTAGGCAGCAGTCTACTTCATCAAGATGCTCTGGAAAAGCAACAGTCTCAAGTTAACACGCTAACAACTTAGTGAGTTCTAAACTCAATTCCTGAGGTAACTAATGATAGGATATTAGGCTGTCATTTATTCTTTCTAGTTATATATTCTCATTGGTAAAATGAAGAGGTTGGACCACAGCATATTTTCTGACCTTTTAATGAAGCTGATGGTAATAAATACTGTTGCAGTTGTCAGATTAATATTCAGTTATTCCTGTGACTTATATGATATATTTATTAATGATCTTGCCATCCAATAATCTTGCCTCTAAAGAAATAACTGCATTAATGATTTTGTTAGCTTTCAAGTGTTCACAAAGTGTGGCAGGGACTATTGGATACCTCTAAGTATCCTTTCTTCCTACACTCATTAGGGAAAAAATAATGCTTTTCAGCTGGGCACATTACTCCCCAGTCAATATAATAAATTAACCTCTTTGAAGCTAGTTGGTCTCATGATATTTAAGTAGAAGGGCTGTATGTGATTCTAAGAACTGTCATTTAGGGGGAGGGCACTGTCTGGTTTATTCTCTCTTTCTAATTGCTAACTGGAGTGCAAGGTGAAATGTTAGCAGCCGTCTTGGAGTGATTTGCAACAGGGATAGAGGAAGAGCAAGATTAAATAGGACTGTGATCTTGAAGATCATGGAGCGACCATTTGAACCTAGGGCCACTTGCCTCCAAACTTCTTTTATGTAAAGGAGAATAAACGTGCATCCATTAAATGCAGCCTATGTAATCTTAACTCATATATATATTTTTTTCAGTTACTTCCTGTTGCCCCCTCACATAACCCTACGCAAAGTATGTGATTAGACTCATTTCACAAAAGGGGAATAGGAATTGTTCACTGTCACACAACCATTAAAGGGCAGAAACAGATTCAAACTCGGAATTCTCCTGTGATTGATTTTCTTCCTAGCCCGTCTGTGGTTCTGCAATGGTCAAGAGAGAGTCATTCCTTTACTTCCCTAGCAGAACTGTATTGCAAGAGATAACAGCATAATATCCACAGTGGGTGTGCTCTGAAGAACAGAGAGAATCTAGGCCAAACACCATTTTGCTGCTCTGCCCTTTGGTTTTTATTGGCGAGGTGCATGTGTATATCACCACACAGGTCTCCAGTCACTCTGTAGCTAGCAGCCTGACTGCAGGCGGCGATG
The DNA here is from genome assembly GCA_963574635.1 of Cheracebus regulus. Taxonomy (NCBI): domain Eukaryota; kingdom Metazoa; phylum Chordata; class Mammalia; order Primates; family Pitheciidae; genus Cheracebus; species Cheracebus regulus. Next base: position 45,506 of record CAUYQU010022938.1, read on the forward strand.
GGCCAATTTGCAGTGTATGCAGTTACAAGAGGAGGGGATGAGATAAACTCTTAGGACTAGGTCACAAAACATGTCCACATAGAGTTACGTCAAAGGAGTCAACTTGTATTCTATCACTTCTTTGATGATGTTCATCTCTAGGAATTGCGGTAAGTATAACGCTGGCAGTGCCGTGCTGAATCCCACTTATACTGGCTTACAAGAACCGATTGTTAAGCAGAGCTATGATTAAAAATCCCATTACATAAGCTGTACATTAAATAAATCACATGAAACAGAAAATTAATAACTATTCAGAACTTATCTCTACACTTTACTTTCACATATGTTCTTGGGGTCATTTACATTTATTGCAAATATATGATGGAAATACCCATATAATTGTGTGCTATTAGGCATCACTTCCCACTCCCTGCTCAGTTCCATATATGGTAGCATGAAATCAACCATGGTGGGAAATTCATACCATGAAAATTAATAAATGCTCAATATCAGGGCATTCCTCTGACCATTCCTTTCTGGAGAAAGCTGGTTGTCAAGCATTTACCAGCACATCCCCTCTCGAGGCCTCAATGCTGTTGACCTTAGTGGACTCTGGAAGAACTGAGGCAATATAATCTTGGGGAAGCAGGATGTTGCATCTTCAGGTTTTGTGAAGACAACAAGACCAGCTTTCTGTTCCTGTAGGCCAAGGACTTTAAATGGTTCAGTAATAAACATTATATAATTTGTATCATTTTAGGTTTGAAGCTAATTTTCATGCAGTCTATGAGATTTGAGTGTAGTTAGTGTGTGGATATATCAAGCAGATAAGTACAATAAAACTAGAGACTGACTCTAATATAGTTCTGAGGTTTTAATATTTATTTATTTGCTTATTTGAGACACAGTTTTGCTCTTGTTGCCCAGGCTCGAGTGCAATGGAGTAATCTCAGCTCACTGAAACCTCTGCCTCCTGGGTTCAAGTGATTCTCTTCCTTCACCCTCCAAAGTAGCTGGGATTATAGGAGCCCACAACCATGCCCAGATAATTTTTGTATTTTTAGTAGAGACAGGGTTTTGCCCTGTTGGCCAGGCTGGTCTCAAACTCCTGACCACAGGTGATCCACCCACCTCAGCCTCCCAAAGTGCTGTGATTACAGGGATTACAGGCAGGAGCCACCATGCCCCGTACAGTCCCTGAGGTTTTTTTTTTTTTTAAATAAATAAGCAAAGGAGTCCCTTTCCATTAAGACAAAAGTGTAGAAATATAAAAGTAGGTATAGCCACTTTTATTACATTTCAGGCCAGTAATTGCAGTCCCTAAGAGGACAGTAGTCTGGCAGTAGCCAGAAATGTTGTCTAACCTGATTCTTTGTCAGTTAATTTAAATTTCTTCCCAGTGTTTCTCTCTAATAAATAAGTCTCAGGTATTTTAGTCTACACCTGCAGCTCCCAAACATGGCAGTGTATATAGATGGGCTTCAAAGTGTCCATGAAACTGCTGGCCCGATATAGAATGTGTTGTGTGTGCATGAATATTCATAGACTTCATCACACACTCCACAGAGTTTATGACCCCAAATCTTTAATTTGTTTTTTTGAAAATTAGAATTATATTTCCTCATTCCAAATGTTCCAGAATTTTCACCTCTTCTATGGTACTTCAAAGTTTATTAACGAAGGCTGAATAATTCATCTTTAAGATCTCTCATATAGTGGGAGCTCAGTCACATGAGCCAAGACATATACTAATTTAGAGAAGATAGAAATTTCTGGGATTTTTCACCTACATTTCCTTTTAGCAATCAGTTTGCTTTTAAGAGATTCTTTTGGGGCGGGGAAGGACAAAATATTTTCCAATAACCTTAAATTCATTTAACGTTAATAAAGTCTCCATCAGTGTTTATGTAGCATATTCTATTGCAAATTCTTTATTTAGGAGTATATATAGTATATTCATATTGCAAAGAAATAGAAACTATTTAAACACAAAGAAAATAGAAAACTCAGCTACTAATCCTGTCTTTTCTATTTATCTTATGATGAGCATATTCCATATTCTTATATAATTACACATAAATATACATAACACATACACATATACATGAATACACCTCCAATTTCAAAACTGGGTGCGAGGAACATGAAGCTGCTTCAGAAAACTAAGAGGAGTGCCATATTATGTTCAATATTTTTAAAGAAAACGCAACAATGGGCTTCAAAGTGTCATTTGGACACTGTGTGAAACACTAGCTTAAGGTAGTTTACTGTTCCAGTATTAGATAATGTGACATGGCTTTTAATGATGTGCTGTCTTTGTGAATTTGGGATTTGGTCATTACTCTGATTAAAACAGTATCACATAGAGTAAACATGGAACAGAAAATTAGGATGCCAGTGGCAAATCTGATTCCCATTTGTGACAAGCATACAGTGCGATAATACTCATCCCGTTAGTCATAATTGCTGTTGTTTGAGAATGAAATAAAAATGTACTTTCACTCTTACTTTATGTTTATTTTTCCAAACAGCTACCAAAGTTTTAGGATGTAAATTTTTAAGTTGTTTGGACCTAATGGCCCAGGACTGCTGTAGAGAAAGTTCTAAGACACTAAGGGCTCCATGAACTAAGAAAGTTTGGAAACTTCTGGCTAAGTAATAACATTGCATTGCTTTACTGTTCTGCTGCTTTTGTATGTCTAGTGTTATCCTCTTCCCCTGGGATGTATAATACTGTGACAAACATCTTAAAGAGCTCACCTACATATATGATTAACAGTTTTAATGGATATTTTAAGGTTGAATTGCTCTCCAAATAATTTATTTAAAAATATAACTATTCTTAAGCTATGAAAATAGATTTTTTATTTGTATAAACATGATAATTGATTATTATTAATCTCTAATTATTGGGAAGGTAAAATGTCTTTTTGTTCATGAATAATCTCTTTAAAATATTCTGTATTTTACTTTATTGCGTTTGTTATATTGACATCTGGGAAAACAGAACTTATCAAAAGACCCATCTACAGTCGTGAGTTGCTGAATGACTTAGTATCAACCAGAAACTAGGATTTCTTATTCAATACTTTATAATAAATATTAGACAATCCTCTGTATATAATGTACTGCACACTCTCAAGGAGAATTGGTGACATGATTAACTACTAATGAAAGGATTACAAATTAAATTTATTCTGAATTTATTAAATGGCCTGGATAGCGTGGTCCTTCTCTTCCAATTAATACTTTGCTACAAAGATTTTTATAATATTTCAAGTACTCATGATTGTAAATTTAGGAATAAAATGTCACAAATATATTAGGTTTTTAAAATTGTCAGTTTCTTTTTGTTTAGAGAAGAAAATAAAAATGGTATAAGTAGTAATAGAAGTAACAATAATACAATACAGTAGGAGAGTGACGCAGTTGCTCGACATTTTATCACAATTTACATGTCATCATGCGTACCTCGTAGTCCAAGTCCAGGTAGTCAAACTCTCCGTTGGTGCGGAAGTGCTGCATGCTCCTGTCCAGAGTGAGGTTAATGCTCCTCCCCTGGCGCTCAATGACCACAGAGTGCCAGTGGTGGTCATCCAGCAAACTTCCGGTCATCACTGATGTGTGGCCATATATGGGGCCAAGCTGGTTGCTTCCTGGGTACACAGGAGTGAAAAAGAAACAATGCAAGGATGCTATGGCCAACTCTGCGAAACACAAGCTCTTTCATTTACAGCCTCTAGAGGCTGACATTCCATCAGAGCTCTATCCATTCGAGTTAACCTGAGATACCAGTAAGTCACTACACTTAAGAATAAATACTTTATGTTCAGAGTACACACAAGTTGTTAAAGATGGAAAAAAAAAAGTCTGCTCTTTTTAAAAGGGGGAAAATGAGTGTTTTATATCTGTGCAATAAATTCTGCTAAATTTTGGTAGGTTTGTTATAAAGTCAGTGTCACATGGGCTTTTACATCAGCCTGCTGGGTTCTGATGCTGGCTCCACTGTTAGCTTGGAATCCAGGGGCAGTTGAGTACGCTGGGTCTGCATTTGCTCATATATACAATAGGGAAGATAACAGTACCTGCTTCATAAGGTTGCTTGAGGGTTAAATGAGTTAGTATAGGAAAATAATTTAATATACTTTCTGGCATATAGTGAGCATAACAGCTACCTGTTCATCTTTTATTACTGTTACAATTATTGATTAAGACTACATAGCATGACCATTTTTAATTTTCGTTGACTCCAAAATCCATTGTTGTAAAGAGAACACTATGTAATTGTTAATGGCATAGGAAATTTACTTGTTATCTTTTAATTAAATGATAACATTCAGAATTATATATGTAGCATTTAGTTTGAAATAAGATTTCTGTAACAACAAAACTATAAATAAAAGCAAAATATTGTTAGAGCCCAACATGTTTATTAAGGTGATCTCTGAGTGAAGTTTATATATTTTGTTTCATCTATGTTGTCTAATCAAATAATGCTTTTTATGGTCAGGCAAAATTAATCACTACAAAAATATAATAGGGTTTCAGAATAAATAGCATAATGGAAATGAGAGATGAACAATTAACTGTCACATTAAACTCTCTTTCTTTCTTTTTCTTTTTTTCATCTTTTTCTTTCTTTCTTCTTTCTTTTCTTTCTTTCTTCTTTTCTTTTCCTTTCTTCCTTTCTCTTTCCTTTCTCTCCCTGCCTTCCTGCCTTTCTGCCTTCTTGTCTTCTTCCCTCCCTCCTTCCTTTCTTTTCTTTGTATGCTAATGCCCCCATACCTTACATTTTCAATTATCTTCCTAGAACATCTTTTCTTCACTTAGGGTGATGAAATCAAATGTTGATGTGTGATGGTGAGTCAGTTTGCATGTATAAAATGAGACAGGGAAAAGGAAGGGACAAGACGAGGAAGAGAAAGAAAGAAAATTAGGAACTATCTAAGTGAAAAGGTCACACTGAGTTTTATTACTTTACATATTTACACTAGAAGACCGAGCAACAGGCAGATATGTCTGATATTTAGGTAACCGCATTAACGAATGGCAGTAGATATTTGAGTGGATATATTTCTCTGGCTGTCGTAAATTCCAGTCAGTCAGTAAAACTCCATCAGTAAACTGCTTTCCAGTATAAAGCTAATAAACTTTTCTTGGTAAGGTCACATAGTCAGTTATTTCTTTGAAAACAGTAATGTCACACCTCTATAAGGCACAGTTGATTTTCAAAGGTTACTCTACATGTTTCATTTGGGATAAAAAAAGAAGTTTGAAAAAATAAACATCTTTAGATATAATTCAACCACAGTGTGTGTGTGTCCATGTGTGCAAATTTTATGAAAGTACATATATTTTGTTTCTGGTTACTCTCCCCCACTCTTCCTTCTTTCCCTCTATTAGGTCTTGTTTTCAAGACCTAATAATAATTTCAGGCTCTTTTCCCCCAGGTGGCACAATGAATACATGTTCATTATTACAAGTAGAGAATATAATGAAGAAACAACAAATGAAATGTAATGTAAAAATATTTCCACACCCTAATAATAATTTAGTCTATTTTCTTCCAGATGTTGTCCACAAACAGTCATGCACCACATAATGACATTTCTTTCAATGATGGACTTCATATATAATGGTGGTAACATCAAATTTAACACTGTATTTTCACTGTATCTTTTCTATGTTTTTATATGCAAATATCATTTTTTTCACAGAAAAAAATGTTCAGTACAGTAACATGCTATACATATTTGTACACTAGGAGCAATAGACTCTACCATGTAGCCTAGGTGTGTAGTAGGCTATACAATTTAGGTTTGTCTGTGTATACTCTATTGTGTTTACCTAGTGTTGAAACTAACAAAGAATTTCTCAGAAGACATCCCCATTTAAAAGTGACACAAGACTACATAGACTTAATTAGATTCATAGATTTTATATTCTACAGGTTTTATTTAATATTATATACCATTTCCCTATACAGTTGAAAGTTAGCATAGACATTTTAAGTGCTATCAACATATTTCTGTGGTTTAACTTTTTTCCTAATTTTTGACATTGTAATTAATGTTGTAAATTATATATTTGGACTTAAATCCTAATGGCCAATTCTCTTAACCTTATGATTATTGAACCAAAATATTATAAGAGATTTCAAATGTCTGAAGGCATATTGTCTAGCTATTTTCCTGAAATATTTTCTGACTTGCAGAACAATACAAAGGATTCTTTTTGTCAAATACTCTCCAACACTGATATCACTTTAAAATGTATTTTATTGTGCATTTTTTATAACTAGTGTGGCTGAGCATTTGGTTTTCATATTTGTTATGAATTATCTTGCATAACATTTGCCTATATTTTCTCCTACTGTCTTGGTATTATTATGTAGTGGTATAATTTTTTATTCATGATTGATATTAAGCCAGTATATTTGACATTTGTATTTTCCCAGGTTTTGTGTGCATTTTTCATACATTTTTTAAATTATACTTTAAGTTCTGGGGTGCATGTGCAGATCGTGCAGGTTTGTTACATAGGTATACATGTGCCACGGTGGTGGTTTGCCACATCCATCGCCCTGTCATCTACATTAGGTATTTCTCCTAATGCTATCCCTCCCCAGTCCATCACCTGCTGCTTTTCCTCCCCTAGCCCCTGACCACCCGGGCCCCAGTGGGTGATATTCCTCTCCCTGTGTCCATGTGTTCTCATTGTTGAACACCCACTTATGAGTGAGAGCATGCGGTACTGTGTGCGTTTTAAGGTTGTTTTCATTTTAATGTAAAAAATAATATTTTGCATAACTATGTGATGCAGAATTTTGTGTGATTTTTCTTCTTTGTGGTAGAAGCTATTGTGTCTATCAGATCAGATTTTTAATGTGAAAAGTTTTAGAATCAAGGATATATCTTTAAGATAATGTATAATTACCTATAAAAATAAACTAAGTGAAGTTGCAATTTTTAGTGTAATACTGAATTTCAAAGTAAGTAAAGTTAATATAAGGGATATATGTCATAATCAGGAATGTTTGGACCACTCAAATTGGTAATCGGCAAATAAGTCAAATAGCCTAGAATTTTTAGCCAAGCAAGAGAAACAGGTGGGACTGGGGCCAAGATGGCTGATTAGAAGCAGCTGAGGTCTGCAGCATTCAGAGAGGAATGAAAGAGATGAGTGAATATAGAACTTTCAACTGAAATATTCAGGTTCTCACATTGAGACTGATTAGGGAAACAACTTCACACAAGGAGAATGGAGAAAAGCAGGATGGGGCTATGTCCTACCCAGGAACGACATGGAGCCAAGGAAACCCCCAACCCCTGCCAAGAGAAGCAGTGAGTGACTGTGTGGCCCCGAGAAACCATGTTTCTCCCATGGATATTTGCAACTCACAGATTAGGAGATCTCCTTGTGAGCCCACGCCACCAGAGCCTTGGGTCTGACACACAGAGCTGTGTGGAGTCCTGGTAGAGCAACTGTTCAGGCATGCACATAGACATAAGAGCTTTACGAACCCCACCCTGGGATTCCAAACAAAGGTGTCTGCAACTTACGCAAGGTGGGAGGTCTGCGCATACCCCTAGGAAGAGGCAGAATCCAGGGAGCTGAGCAGCATTGTTCTGCGGCTCCATTTCCATGGAACCTCACAAGATAAGACCCACTGGCTTGGAATTTCAGTCAGCCACTGGAAACAGGGCAAAGCCTGACTGTGACCAGGTGGAGCCTTCAGGAGAGGTGAGGACACCATCCCTGATATTTGGTCTACTGGGCCATTCCAACCTGTGGGCTTTGGAGAGTCCAACCTGATGGGGCAAAGGCGGTTCCCCACCACAACACAGCTGTTTTGTTAAGAATGCCCTCTCTCACCGTGACTATTCAACATAGAATTAGCTATTTTGGCCAGGGTAATCGGGCAAGAGAAAGAAATAAAGAGTATTCAAATAGGAAGAGAGGAAGTCAAATTACCTTTGTAGATGTTGTAATCTTGTAGCTAGAAAAGCTCATAATCTCAACCCAAAAGATTCTTAAGTTGATAAGGAACTTCAGTGAAGTTTTGGGATACAAAATTAAATGTGCAAAAATCACATGCATTCCTATAAACCAACAACAAGCAATCAGAGAGTCAAATTATGACTGAACTCCCCTTCACAACTGATAAAAATAATATAAAATACCTAGGACACAGCTAACAAGGGAAGTGAAGGATCTTGTCAAGGAGAAATACAAACCTCTACTCAAAGAAATGAGGATGACACAAATAAATGGAAAAACATTTCATGCTCATGGATGCAAAGGACAGGAATAATCGACATCATGAAATTGGCCATAGTGCCCAAAGCAATACATAAATTCAATGCTATTCCCATTAAACTACCATGGACATTCTTCAGAGAATTTTAAAAAACTATTTTAAAATTTACACGGAACCAAAAAAGAGCCTAATGGCCAACACAGTCCTAAGCAAAAAGAACAAAGCTGGAGTCATCATGTTACCCAACCTCAAATGATACTGCAAGGCTACAGTCACCAAAACAGCATGGCCCTGATGCAAACAGAAACATAGATCAATGGGACAGAGTATAGAACTCAGAAATAAGACCATATACCTACAACCATCTGATCTTCAACAAACCTGACAAAAACAAGCAATGGGGAAAGGTTTCCTCGTTGAATAAACAGTGCTGGGAGAACTGAGTATCATATGCAGAAAATTGAAACTGGACCCCTTCCTTACACCATATACAAAAATCAACTCAAGATGAATTAAGGACTTAAAACCCAAAACTATGGAAACCTTAGAAGAAAATCTAGGCAATGTCATTCAGGATATGAGTACAAGCAAAGATTTCATGATGGAGATGCCAAAAGCAATTGCAACAAAAGTAAAAATTGGCAAATGAGATATAATTAAACTAAATCACTTATGCACAGTAAAAGAAACTATCATTAGAATGGACAGACAACCTACAGAATGGGAAACAAATTTTGCAAACTATCCATCTGACAAAGTTCTAATATCCAGCTTCTACAAGGAACTTAAACAAATTTACAAGACGAAAACAACCCTGTTGAAATGTGGGCAAAGGACAGGATCAAATAATTCTCAAAAAAAGATATACATATGTCCAACAAACATGGAAAAAAAAAAAGCTCTACATCTCTGATTGTTAGAGAAATGCAAATCAAAACTGCAATGAGATGCCATCTCACAGCAGTCAAAATGGCAATTCTTTTTTTCCCTTTTCTTTTCTTTTCTTTCTTCTATTTATTTATTTATTTATTTTTGAGACAGTCTCAGTCTGTCACCCAGGCTGGAGTACAGTGGTGTGATCTCCGCTCACTGCAATCCTCGTCTCGCAGGTTCAAGCGATTCTCTTGCCTCAGCCTCCTGAGTAGCTGGAATTACAGGCGTGTGCCACTGAGCCCAGCTAATTTTTGTATTTTTAGTGGAGACGGGATTTCAGCATCTTGGACAGGCTGGTCTTGAACTCCTGACCTCATGATCCACCGGCCTCAGCCTCCCGAAGTGCTGAGATTACAGGCGTGAGCCACCATACCTGAGCAAAATGGTAATTCTTAAAAACCCAAAAAACAACAGATGCCAGTAAGGCTGCAGGAAAAAGGAAAGCTTTTATGCTGTTGGTGGGAGCACAAATTAGTTAAACCATTGTGGAAGACAGTGTGAAAATTCCTCAAAGATCTAGAGACAGAAATACCATTTGGCCCAGCAATCCCATTACTGGGTATAAACCCAAATGAATGTAAGTCATTCTATTGTAAAAATACGTCCATACATATGTTCATTGTGGCACTACTCACAACAGCAATTTTTTCCTCGAAGGCTTTCTTCACTACACATTCTAATGTTGGCCTGTTGCCTTTAAACAGGACATATTAACCTATTCCTCTTATTATATTAACCTATTAAACTGGTTCATAATGTTTATTATTTGAAGTCATTCCTTTTTGCTTAGTTGTTTTAAAATAAGAGTAATAGATGCTATATTGTCTGATTCTTCCACTAAGTCATGAACTTAATGAGCTTAAGGATCTTGTCTATTTGTTCCCTGCTATATGCCAAAGTATAGTACCTTGTATAGCAGAAGTGTTTAATAAATATTTTTAAATGAATAGATATTTCATTACTTACCAACTATTATATATTAAGAATGATTGACAACATAATATGAGCTCTTTTTATAATTTACATTTTAAAGAATTGAGCAACATGAATTTTTTCCTAATGGGAACGCCCATACGGAAAGAATAGTAACAAGAATCAGAACACACCTAAGTTTAAACTGAGGACCAGCTTGGCTTTTTTCAGTTCCAAGGTAATGTAATCTCCTTGCTGTCCTTCTCCATGCAAGATTACTCCTTCACTTTCAGAAGTCTTAAATTTCAAGGCGATGACATCTTTCAGCGTCTTCATCTTCTTGTTTCTGAATCTATATGGTAACACAACATGGCCATCAAAGTTGATAACATCAGCCCCTAAAAAAAAATAACAACATATTAGTTGAGTCATGTATGTTACCATCCACTTCCAACAGGTGTCTGCAGAGAATAAATGAGAATTAAATAAGAGTTTTTCTTGAGAAATTGACAGTCCTCTGTTCTTATCCTATTCCTTCTTTCGATGTACTGTGTGTTTTTAAAGGAGGTTTTATGGAGAGTATTGATAAAAATGCTCCTAAAAGCTCTATCACTTGAACATTTAACTTTAATTATAAAATTAGTAATATAAATTCAATGGGTTATATGCTTTAAATATTAACTTGGGAATCTAGAGTTTAGATCTAAAATTTAGTCCAAAATAGTAAAAATTTTAAATCTCTAACAGATTATGAGACTTAAATGTTGTATTCCTTAATGATGATAATTCTTCATGATTTTTAAGTATGTATTTTACTCAAAAAGTTGTTTTCTTTGATGTAAGAATGAAGGCACTTGGAATGCAATCTTTCATGCTGTTTTCATTTTTTTCCAATGGTTTTACCACAATTTTAGTAAACCTTGTCGTAGTATTCAGAGTTTACAACCAATTGAATTTTTGGAAACTTCTCAACATTTATGCTTAAGAATCAGTCTGTCTCAAATTTCTTATTACCTCCTTGCATTTGGAATGGAGAATTGGGCAGTAATGTTTGTTTCTTTACTACAATGGACACAGATATCTTCACTTTCCATATATGAGTTCAAAGAATAAATATCCAGCATATACTACTCCAGCAGCTCTAATTTTAGTTTTAGGGGATTAGATTAAAATAAGGAAAGCATGTAATCTTCTTAAAAAATTAGAAATTTTGTCACTATGATCTGAAATATGTGATTGTGAGGATTCATTTTATAACTACTATTTATTTCACACCAGGAACAAAAATGAGATGACATTTATTAGGCATTACTGGCAATGGGCTCTCAATTCATAGAATGATTCAAAAATGCAATGTAACCATTCAGATCAAATATTGAGTTCAAACAGAAGCTTCATTACCATTATCAAATCTTCACTGTTAAAAATATTTTCCATAGACTATTTCTGTAAGCTTTTCATTTTTAAATCACAGAAAGCTTAGTCAAACTGAACAGCTCTAATAACTTTAGAATTACAAGCTTGGACAAAGCTAGCCTCTAGGTTTTGGGCAAGGTCCGGGTAAAGAACTCCAGAGGGAGACATTGGAGAAAAATAACAGCCAGTTTAAAGCCTGTCAGAGAAATATTTTCTCATTTCATGTCCTAGTTCTCTGGCACTTGTTTACTTCAATCACCAGCAGGAACACTTTGGTTTGCCTTGTAAGTGGAGCATAGCACCAGATAAATCCCTGTGGTGGTCATGGTAGAGATGGAGAGCTACCAGAACCACATCCAATCTTTTTTTGTGTAGATTTTATCTAATTCTATAAAGTGAACTGTCATGAATACAGTTACTTCGAATTACTTAAATCTAAGCTTGCCTTTCAAATCATTGATGGCTTTCACATACTTTGAAACTATGCTAGTATTGCAAATATTTATGCTTTTAAATAAGTTTGTACAATGTTACATTATAAAACGTTCAGAAAAAAATATGACTTTAAACTTTAAGTTTTAATTCTTATAATCAGCTCTTTATTGCCCATAAAAAGACTTTCTTAATCAAAAGAGTTCTGTTCTCTGAGACTGTGAATCACAGAGGTTTATTTTAATATGAGGGGAAAAAAATCAACCATTAAATTTTGGCTTCTGCTAACACTGCAAAGCCAATTAGACTTTAGCTTAATCATACACACTGTCACAGCTGAATTTCAATGGCAATATCTTTATCATCCGCAATGAGAAATAAAGGAGAGGAAAAAATGGAATCTGACTTTCAGATTTCAAGTTGAACTTACAATCCAGCAGTTGGTAGATACTTTTGGCCTTGAAAAGTGAATAAAAGAAAAACAGAAGGGAGTAAATTCTGAACTCTAGACAGTAATTTTGCAGTCAATTTCATATCAGTGACAGTTAAATAATAGACACATCATTGTTTTATACACCTTTAGTATATTTTAATTGACATAAAATATTTCTAATTCATCTCTCAGGAAGTAAATGTTTCCTGAGCTTTTACTCAGGGAACAAGAATCACCTCTTCTATACTTTCTTCTAAATCAAAACACATTTAGTTCTAGGTACAGAATAGCAATTTATGCAAATGTTAATGCATTTCTGTCTTACTTTTAGAGCAATGAGAAAACGTGACAGAAAAGATAAAGATGGTTTGTTTTTTTTCAGACAATCCAAAGATATTAATAAAAACAGGAAGGAAAGCTATTCATGTAGACCAAGTCTCACTTTACAAATGGTAAGTAGTCAGAGTCGGCTGGGAACAGAATGGTCTGAAAACTAGACTGCTCACAAAGAAAAACGAAAAGTGCAAATGAATTTTCCCACCTATTTATCCATCTATCTAAAACAAAATTAAAAGTTGTTTTTCTCTGAATGGGTTAAATGCTTCAAAAATATCAGCATGTCCTCTTGTGGATATAAGCTCAGAGCTGGCTTGAAAATTATAAAATTTCTAGAAATAATCTATGATATATAATATGCACTTTAACACATGTCCTGTACTTTTCAAAACGTCTGGGATATTCTACAATAATGTAAAGAACATCCATCCGTCACCATTTAGCTCTGTTTCCTACAAAAATACATTAAAATTTCATATGACATCTAATAACACTTTGTGCTTATTTGGGGACAAGCCACTTTTTTCTTCTATTATTCTGATTGCTTATCACTCCCTAGAATTAAGTTTTCTATGCAGTGATTAAATATGTATGGTTGAACTGTTTAAGCAATCTGAAAAATAATGGCTAGTCAAAAAGTGAATGCAAAATCATAGTGTTTCCACAATTTTGTTCCTAACAATAGTTCAGCAAGCTGGTAATAAGCCCAATTCATCAAATCGTCATGGTAGAAAAGACTTTTTCAAAAACATTTTATTGTTTCTTAGTCTTTACTTTCTAAATCTGAATAAGATATTTTGAAGTATTTATCATATAAAGATTTTAATATTTAAATTTTGTTTAATATTTTACATTTAAAAGATATCTTTGCTATATATTTTATTACAAACTATGTTTATTGCTCAAAAGAAATTAAACAATACAGAAATATAGAAAGCAGAAAGTAAATCCCAACAAGAGATCACCAGTGTTCATGGGTACTTAGTTGGTGCAGATCCTAGATTTTACATATTTACCTATATATCCAACTATCTAAGGTATGGAATAATTCATGCATAGACACACACACACACACACACACACATATACATACATATATATGTATGGATGTACATATATGTATTATTCCATACATATATGGAATAATTCATATATATATATATACACACACATACATATATACATATATATATATATATATATGTGTGTGTGTGTGTATACAGGAAGGGAGAAGAATAAACAGAGTGGAAATGAGAGGGAAAATTTTATTTCATTTAATCTTGGTCCAAAATGTACAATAGTAGTTTGAGTTTATGGTGACATAATATTTATAGTGTAGGGAAACTAGATGTTTTAGTTAATTAAAATGTTTTATTGATCTTGATAAAAGGTCCTTATAAAAGTGAGACTATATACAATTTGAAACTGTAATTTGTCTATATATTTGAAAGAAATAAAAAGTATTTGAATGTAGCACAGCAACAAATAAGGATTCAAAAGTTACTTTTAATACCATTTCACCATGAAATTTTTTCAGTTACTTTTATAGGCGATCTAAAAGAAACAAAAAATATTAAAGAAAAATAATTAAAAAGGCACTATTTCACTTTTCTGAAATAACCAATGATACTATACTGTTTCTGATTATTTCAAATTGTATATACAGAATCTTTACGTATGTACATAGATACAGATATGGATAATACTATATATAGTTTTGTGCTTGGTTTTTGTTACTGTACATTATTTTTTTAAACCTTATCTCATAATTTTGTTTTCCAAAAAAGGATTTTGATTAGCTAAAAAGATATCATCATTTAAGTGTACAACTTCTTCAGTAAAAATTGTGGTCGAAGTTTGTTTTTATTTTCATAAATAAACGTTTTATTTTGGAAAAATTTTAGATTTAGAGAAAAGTCAAACAGAGAGTTGGAAAGATAGAGTTCCCAGACCTTTCACCCAGCTTCCTCTAATATTAACATTTTACATAACCTGGTACATTGTCAAAACTGAAATACTAACTTAACTACAGTGGTATTAACTAAAATACGGATTATACTTGGATTTCACCTTCACTAATGCTTTTTTGTTGCTTTCCCAGGACTCAATCCACGATCTCACATTGCATTTAGTTATGATGCCTCCCTAGTCACTTCTAATCTGTGACAGTTTCCAATTCTTTCCTTGTCTGTCATAACTTTGATCCTCTGGAAGAGTACCAGCCAGGTATTTTGTAGAATCTTTCTCAGTTTGGATTTGTCTGATATTTTCTTAGGACTAGACTGGCATATTGATATTTGAGGAGAATATCATAGAGTTATAGAATCACATATCTCAAATATATATAATTTTTATTTTTAATTATGTAATACATAATATATATTATATAACTGAAAAATACTTATAATATAGATTTTTAATTAAAGAAAAAAGGAAACAAAATTAAAGATTCTTTTTTTAAAAATATAATAATTAAAAACTGCTATTTGGAAGTTTATATTTTGTGATGATGGCATATATATTTCACAAATACATATAAAGTATGTAAATAGAAAAAAAATAAAAAAATATATTAACCAGTTAGTACAGAATCTAATATTACATAATTTATGCAAATAAATACCAAATCACTTTGAGAGTTTGAAATATATTTTATATCTAAAACTAGTCTAAGAATATTCGAAGGTAGAATTTGCTTATTTTGCAATCTCCACACACATGCAAATCTATGTATTCCTTCTATTGTCATATGTCAATATTACATACACTGATCATTCTTACAAAATTGATGACTCCATCTTCACTTCTTCTCTATTCACCCAGCTTTATTCATTTTTATAGCATTGATCTCTGCCTGATATATTGATATGTGTGTACATTTACAGCATATCTCCTCTGAGACTTTGTTTTGTTCCATTCTAAAGCTCAGAACTTAAAAGAGTGCCTGAAAACAAAGAGTGTCTGAAAACAGTGAACATTGAATGTTCGAATGTTGTAACTCATATTTCAATTAATTGGATTAAATTATAATAAACACTACTATTTCATACTTCATTAAAAAATTAGAGTTACTAGATTGGAAGAAATTTCAAGACTCTGATTCATCTTGGTGCTATAACTACAAATATACTTGAGGTTTTAATAGTCAGATAAAAAGATTGGTAATATTAGGCTACTTTTGGGGGGTTGTGGTGGTAGGCAAGAATGTATTGCATTATTTTGAATTGACTTGGTCCTAGAACAGACACAACTCTGGTGGACTCTATCTCATTCCACCTACACATCGCTTTGATCTGAATACTTTCTTTCTTCTAATCTATCACCTTTCTTTGTTTCAATGTATCTGTGATATAAACCTAAATAGTTAAAATAGATTTTTAAATTTCAGTATAGCTATATTAGCAAATGAGCCTTCTCCAAATCCTCTAAAAATGATCTAGAGATAGAATCTGAAAATCACTTCTACTTTGAAAAAAAAATGGAAAAAAACAAAAACAAAAAACAAAAAACCTCAAGGCTCTTCTTTCCTGAAGGCCAGCATCTCACATTTTGTTTAACATTTCTGCTTAAAATGTGTTGCCTTGCCCTTAATTGCTTGACATCTCCTAGGACAATGACCACAATATCAGGGGACACTGATTTCATTTCTGCATACCATTTAGATTCCAGTTGAGTAACTTGGAGGACTGACCCACATGGATGTTCCACAGGCATCGCTCACTCTTCCTGCTCAACAGATAATTCTTTCTCTGAGCCCCACTGTGTTTATCACATCCACTATCCAGTCACTCAAGTCAGAGATCTGGAACTTTCTTGAGTTTCTTTTCTTTTTCTTTTTTTTACTTACCCACACTTAGACTGTTCCAAGACTTGTGAAATATAGATCTTTGTGTAGTGGCAGTATCATAGCCAATGAAGTTTATTTGAGGTGCAATGATTGTTAATTGATATTTACCATTTTGATATTTTTGAAACTCATAGTTTACTTTTACATGTACTACCATAAGCCTACCATTACCTCACATGTTGCCTATTGTATTAACATTGTTAAATGACCAATTCTCATCCTTTGGTCTTATTTCTCTTAAATCTAACTGATATTAACAGGAGGCAAAATGGAGGTTTCAAGCCTGCAAACCGTGGTGCTAGATGAGAACAGTTCCTCTTGTTTTCTAGCCCAATTGTTGCTTTTTTCAAAACCACCCTGGCCTGCCATGCTCCCCATCCTATACCCATAAACACCTCAAACTCCAGGCTCCATGAACAGACGAGCAATAGGACAGAAGAGTGGCACAGCAGAGAAAAAGAGAAGAGAGGAAGCATGTATACAACAAGAAGAATTTGGCTGGGGACAGATAGGAGACAGGCCATGGAATGGTCAAACTCCAGGGGAAGATCATCTTCCCACTCCATCTCCTTTCCAGCTCCCCATCCATCCTGCTGAGAGCCACCTCCATCACTCAGTAAAATCCCCTACACTCACCATCCTTCAAGTCCATGTGACCTGATTCTTCCTGAATGCCTAACAAGGACCTGGGTACCAAGAGGACAGGGTTTACTCTCCACTGAACTGGTTAACACTTAGCCATCCACAGACGGCAAAGCTAAAAGAACATTGTAACACTCCTAGAAACTGCTGTGGCACCAGAGCCCAAAAGCGCTTGCTCCAGATCACCTGTATGCTCCTCCTCCCAAAAGGGGTTTGAGCTGAGCAAACAAGCCACGTCCCTGTTGCAAGTTCTACGAAGGGTTTCAGAGAACTCTCCTATGTTAAAACCATCACACAGAAGCCGAAATGACCTTTGTGAAATAAATTATTTTGTCAAAAAGATCAAAATCCAGGTAATTCAGCGTGGCCTATGCCAGCCTCAGTGATATAGCTCCTGCCTTCCTGTCCAGGCTTATTTTTAGCTCCATCTTTCTTTTTATGTGCTAATGATGGCAAACAGACTGAATTCCTCACAGTCTTCACATAGTGCCTTTCCTCAGCCCATGCCCACTTTCATCAATGAGCAACCATTTCTTCTTATTCTAACTTACTTTTAGGCATCTTCTAAGCCTCAGATAAGCCTCACCACTAGAAAGCTTTCCTGTGTGAAGCAGCTTTGGCCCATTGTCCCTAGCTCCTTGCATACTTTTATCATATTACTTCTCATGGTACATTGAGGTTATCTTATGGGTTGGATTTTTCCTGTGGACTTGAGGCTCTGCTAGGATACAGGCTTTGTATTGTTCAATTTTGGATTCGTGGCAGCATAAACAGGGCCTAAACTGATTGAAACATCATTTATGTTTGAAACAAGGCCAAAGGAGAATTCCACTGTGTTATTATTTCTCCTCTAAACTATGCCTGCCCGTGTGCAGATTACTTTCTAAGAGTATAGGCTTATACATGATTTAATGGTATACAACTCTTACAACTATGAGTGTCCAATATGAATAAATGGTTTTAAGCATAACATGCTTTTATTATACTTACAGTAGAGTTATTTGTTCATAAGTCAAAGGCGAAAACATTGAACTCCTGTAGGAGTTTAAATGCAAAATATATAATTTCGTTTTAATTGAATGCATGAATGAGAAACTTGCATATTCTAAGATTAAAGTTACTATGTTTTAAATACTTTTTAAAGTAGTCATTGTATGCTAACCTGAAGTAATTATTGACTTTCAGAGATAATATCAAGTGACTCCTACATATTTTATTTTTGATTTTTGAATTAAGGGATTTGGTGTGACTTTTTTCTCTGGCAGCAGCTGGAGTTTTAGGTCTCTGTGGCCCTGTGACCTGCAGGTATTGGGAGATCACAGCTAAGACGCCAGAACCCTCTGGAAGCCTAGAAATGTAGAGACAGGATTTCTTCATGTTGGCCAGGTTGGTCTCAAGCTCCTGACCTCAGATGATCTGCCTGCCACAGCTTCCCAAAGTGCTGAGATAAATGGATTTATTTATAAGATTATATTTAAGATTACTGAGGCAGACCACCACTACCAAGGCAGTTCTAACTGTACTTCTGTAAACAAAACCACAAGGAAGTTTACACAGCAGCTGGGCAGAGCCTGTGGCAGCTCAGCAACACTTCTGCTGGCAGACTGTGACTAGACTACTTCCTTGATGGGCAGGGCATCTATGAAAAAAGGCAGTAGCATGTCAGACACTTATAAGTAAAGCCCCACCTTCCTAGGACAGACCACTTGGGAAAAGAGATGGTTATGAGTTCTGCCACAACAGACTTAAACGTACTTGCCCAGCAGCTCTGAAGGGAACAACAGAGCTCCCAACACAGCATTTGAGCTCTCATAAGGGACAGACTGTCTTCTCAAGCAGCTCCCAAACCCCGATATATCCAAAGAGGCACCTCATAAAGTTAAGCTCATGCTGACATCTGGCGGGTACCCTTCTGGGATGAAGATAACAGAAGAAGAAACTGGCAGCAAGCTTTACTGTTCTGCAGTCCCTGCAGGTGATTCCCAGGCAAGCAGGGTCTGGAGTATATCTCCAGCAGTCTTGCAGCAGAGGGGCCTGACTGTTACAAGGAAAATTTAAAAACAGAAAGAAATAGCTTCAGCATCAACAAAAAGGATGTCCACCCAGAGATCCCATCTGAAAGTCACCAACTACAAAGACCACAGGTAGATAAATCCATGAAGATGGGAAGAAGCCAGCAAAAAAATGATGAAAGCACCAAAAACCAGAATGCCTCTCCTCCTCCAAGGGATCACAACTCCACACCAGCAAGAGAATAAAGCTGGATGGAGAATGAGTCTGATGAATTGACCGAAACTGGCTTCAGAAGGTGGGTAATAACAAACTTCTTGAACTAAAAGAACATATTCTAACCCAATGCAAAGAAACTAAGAACCTTGAAAAAAGGTTAGAGGAAATGCTAACTAGAATAACCAGCTTAGAGAAGAATATAAACAGCTTGATGGAGCTGAAAAACACAGCACAAGAACTTTGCAAAGCATACACAAGTTTTAATAGCCAAATCAGCCAAGCAGAAGAAAGGATATCAGAGATTGAAGATCAACTCAATGCAATAAAATGAGGAGGCAAGTTTAGAGAAAAAAAGAGTGAAAAGAAATGAACAAAGCCTCGAAGAAATATGGGATTATGTGAAAAGACCGAATCTACATTTGATAGGTGTACCTAAATATGATAGGGAGAATGAATCCAGGCTGGAAAACACTCTTCAGGATATTATCCAAGAGAACTTCCCCAACCTAGAAAGGCAGGCCAACATTCAAGTCCAGGAAATATGGAGAACACCACAAAGATATTCCTCAAGAAAAGCAACCCCAAGACACTAATCAGATACACCAGAGTTGAAATGAAGGAAAAAATGCTAAGGGCAGCCAGAGAGAAAGGTCATGTTATCCACAAAGGGAAGCCCATCAGACTCACAGCGGATCTCTTGGCAGAGACCCTACAAGCCAGAAGTTGCGGGGGGTGGCGGGGGCAATATTCAACATCCTTAAAGAAAACAGCTTGCATCCTAGAATTTCATATCCAGCCAAACTAAGCTGCATAAGCAAAGGAGAAATAAAATCCTTTATGGACGAGCAACTGCTGAGAGATTTCATCATCACCAGGCCTGCCTTACAAAAGCTCCTGAAAGAAGCACTAAAGAGGGAAAGGAATAACCAGTACCAGCCACTCCAAAAATGTAAAGACCATCGACACAATGAAGAAACTGGGTCAACTAATGGGCAAAACAACCAGCTAGCATCAAAATGGCAGGATCAAATTCACACATAACAATATTAACCTTAAATGTAAATGGTCTAAATGCCCCAATCAAAAGACACAGACTGGCAAATTGGATAAAAAGTCAAGACCCATCGGTGTGCTGTATCCAGGAAACCCATCTCACATGCAAGGACACACATAGACTCAAAGGGATAGAGGAAGATTTACTAAGCAAATGAAGAGCAAAGTAAAGCAGGAGTTGCAATACTAGTCTTTGATAAAATGGACTTTAAACCAACAAAGATCAAAGGAGACAAAGAAGGGCAATACATAATGGGAAAAGGATCAAGGCAACAAGAAGAGCTAATGATTCTAAATATATATGCGCCCAATACAGGAGCACCCAGATACATAAAGCAAGTTCTTAATAACCTACAAAGAGACTTAGATTCCCACAGAATAATAGTGGGAGACTTAACACTCCACTATCAATATTAGACAGATCAAGGAGACAGAAAATTAACTATGAAATCCAGGATTTGAACTCAGATCTGAAGCAAGGGGACCTTACAGACATCTACAGAACTCTCCACCCCAAATTCACAGAATGTATTCTTCTCAGCACCACATTGCAACTATAAAATTCACCACATAATTGGAAGTAAATCACTCCTCAGCAAATGCAAAAGAACAGAAATCATAACAACCAGTCTCTCAGACCACAGTGCAATCAAATTAGAACTCAGGCTTAAGAAACTAGCTTGGAACTGCACTTCATGGAAACTGAACAACTGGCTCCTGAATGTCGACTGGATAAACAATGAAATGAAGGTAGAAATAAAGATGTTCTTCAAAACCAATGAGAACGAAGATACAATGTACCAGAATCTCAGGGACACATTTAAAGCACTGTCTAGAGGGAAATTTATAGCACTAAATGCCCACATGAGAAGTGAGGAAAGATCTAAAATTGACACCCTACCATCAAAATGGAAAGAGCTAGAGAAGCAAGATAAAAAAAAATAAAAAAAATAAAAAAACCTCAAAAACTCCCAGAAGACAAGAAATAACTAAGATCAGAGCAGAACTGAAAGAGATAGAGACAAAAAAAAAACCCTTCAAAAAAATCAATAAATCCAGAAGCTGGTTTTTTGAAAAGATGAACAAAATAGACAGACTGCTAGCCAAATTAATAAAAACGAAAAGAGAGAAGAATCAAATAGATGCAGTAAAAAACGATAAAGGGGATATCACCACCGATTTCACAGAAATACTAACTACTGTCAGAGATTACTACAAACAACACTATGCATATAAACCAGTAAACCCAGAAGAAATGGATAAATTCCTGGACACTTGCACCCTCCCAAGCCTAAACCAGGAAGAAATTGAAACTCTGAATAGACCAATAACAAGGTCTGAAGTCAAGGCAGCAATTAATAGCCTACCAACCAAAAAGTCTACGTCCAGACAGGTTCCAGCCAAATTCTACCAGACATACAAAGAGGGGCTGGTACCACTCCTTCTGAAACTATTCCAAACGGTCCAAAAAGAAGAATCCTTTCCAGAGCATTTTATGATATCAACATCATCCTGATACTGAAGCCTGGCAGAGACTAAACAAAGAAAACTTCAGGCCAATATCCATGATGAACATAGATGCAAAAATCTTCAATAAAATACTGGACAACAGATTGCAACAGCACATCAAAAAGCTTATCCATCATGAGAAAGTAGGCTTCATCCTGGGGATGCAAGGCTGATTCAACATACTCAAGTCTATAAATGTAATCCATCACATAAACAGACCCAAAGACAGAAACCACATGATCATTTCAATAGGTGCAGAGAAGTCCTTCAGCAAAATTCAACAGCCCGTTATGGTCTCAATAAACTAGGTATCAACAGAACATACCTCAAAATAATAAAAGCTATTTACAACAAACCCACAGCCAATATCATACTGAATGGCCAAAAACTGGAAGCATTCCCTTTGAAATCTGGCACTAGACAAGGATGCCCTCTCTCACCACTCCTATTCAATATAGTGTTAGAAATTTTAGCCAGAGCAATCAGGCAAGAAAAAGAAATAAAGGGTATTAAATTAGGAAAGGAGGAAGTCAAATTGTCTCTATTTGCAGACATGATTGTATATTTAGAAGACCCCATTGTTGGCCCCAAATATCCTGAAACTGATAAGCAACTTCAGCAAAGTCTCAGGATACAAAACCAATGTGCAGAAACCACAAGCATTCCTATACATCAATAACAGACTAACAGAGAGCCAAATCAAGAGTGAACTCACATTCATAATTGCTACAAAGAGAATAAAATACCTGGGAATAAAACTAACAAAGGATGTAAAGGACCTCTTCAAGGAGAACTACAAACCACTTCTCAAGGAAATAAGAGACGACACAAACAGATGGAAAAACATTCCATGCTCATGGTTAGGAAGAGTCAATATCATAAAACGGCCATGCTGTCCAAAGTAATTTATAGATTCAATGCTATCCCCATCAAGCTACCAATGACCCTCTTCACAGAACTGGAAAAAACCACCTTAAACTTCATATGGAGCCAAAAGAGAGTCTGCATAACCAACATAATCCTAAGCAAAAAGAACAAAGCTGGAGGCATCAGGTACCTGACTTTACACTATACTACAAGGCTACAGTAATCCAAACAGCATGATACTGGTACCAAAACAGAGACATAGACCAATGGAACAGAACGGAGGCCTCAGAGGCAATACCACACATCTACAACCATCTGATCGTTGACAAACCTGACAAAAACAAGCAATAGGAAAAGGATTCCCTGTTTAATAAATGGCATTGGGAAAACTGGCTAGCCGTGTGCAGAAAGCAGAAACTGGACCCCTTCCTGACACCTTACACTAAAATTAACTCCAGATGGATTAAAGACTTAAGCATAAGACCTAACACCATAAAACACTAGAAGAAAACCTAGGCAAAACCATTCAGGACATAGGCATAGGCAAGGAATTCATGATTAAAATGCCAAAAGCATTCGCAACGAAAGCCAAAATAGACAAATGGGGTCTAATTAAACTACACAGCTTCTGCACAGCAAAAGAAACAATCATTAGAGTGAACCAGCAACCAACAGAATAAGAAAAAATTTTTGCAATCTACCCATCTGACAAAGGGCTAATATCCAGAATCTACAAAGAACTAAAATAGATTTACAAGAAAAAAACAAACAAGCCCATTCAATGGTGGGCGAAGGATATGAACAGACACTTTTCAATAGAAGACATGTATGGGACCAACAAACATAGGAAGAAATGTTCATCATCACTGGTCATTAGAGAAATGAAAATAAAAACTACATTTGGATACCAACTCACACCAGTTAGAATGGTGATCATTAAAAAATCTGGAGACAACAGACACTGGAGAGGATGTGGGTAAATAGGAACACTTTTACACTGTTGGTGGGAGTGTAAATTAGTTCAATCATTATGGAAGACAGTGTGTCGATTCCTCAGGGATCTAGAAATAGAAATTCCATTTGACCTAGCAACCCATTACTGGGTATATACCCAAAGGATTATAAATCGTTCTATTATAAAGACACATGCACACGTATGTTCACTGTGGCACTGTTTAAAATAGCAAAGACCTGGCACCAACCTAAATGCCCATCAGTGATAGACTGGACAAGGAAAATGTGGCACATATACAATGGAACACTATGCAGCTATAAAAAACGATGAATTACTGTCTTTTGTAGGGACATGGTTGAAACTGGACACCATCATTCTTAGCGAACTGACACAAGAGCAGAAAATCAGACACCGCATGTTCTCACTCATAGGCTGGTGTTGAACAATGAGAACACATGGACACAGGGAGGGAAGCATCACACACTGGGGTCTGTTGTGGGGGAATAGGGGAGGGACAGCAGGGGTTGGGGAGGTTGGGGAGAGAGATAACATGGGGAGAAATGCCAGATATAGGTGACGGGGGGATGGAGGCAGCAAACCACCTTGCCATGCATGTATCTATGCAACAGTCCTGCATGATCTGCACATGTACCCCAGAACCTAAAGTACAATAAAAAATTTTAAAGTTTTTTTGAATTAATCCACAGAAACTGTAAATATGATAAACCACTTAATCATCTGGTTGTCTCATTGAATCAAAGAAAGACACAGGAAAATATTAGTAATTTTTTGAAGTTATAGCATTAGATATCATATTATTCAACCCGAAGAGACAAAAAAAAGCCCACTGATGTACTCTATGCCTTTCAAAATGGACATTCACACACACACACACACACACACACACACACACACACACACACACACACACACACACCCCTATATTCTGTCCTCCCTCTCAGCCACTCATGACCCACAGGACATCAGAAAATCAGAGTCATCTATTTCTAAGCAGGATTATAGCTCTCATATATCTCATAATTCAGAAATAATAAGCAATTTCTTGAAAGTAGCATAAATCTATTTGTAGTAAATCCATGTGGAAGCTGTTTTTATTTATTTCTGTAAATCAAAAAGTCAAATGAATTAGACTCGCCTTCTCTGTGATAATATTGCTGTTTACTGAAAATAGCTCAATAATTTTTTACCATGCAAAATCTATTTTTTTTTTTTTGCTAGGGAAAAGACTATCTAGAATTATAAAACCTAAGTAAATGCTACACAGATGAGGAAAGAAACCAGACATCAAGAAACTCCTCAGAATATCTTTTAATTTAAATTATTCCCAACATTTATTTCAGAATTTTTAAAATCTCTATTCAGTTCACCTTCAAGTTCCATTTAAAACATGATTGTCAGTCTTCGGTCCAAATTTTGACACTATATGGGGTAAAAATAGCAGTTTGGTTGCAAATAGAGATAAGGAACTTGTTTTGAGGCACTCTTTTCATAGCAATTTTTACAGTATTGAGGAAAAAAATCGATTATCCCTATGAGTAAAGGGAGGATGGTAGCTGTGGAGGGTCGGAGCGGGGGATGGCAGCCACCCGTGTCATTTCTTGGAGCTGCCCAGGCTTCAGTTTTCCGTCTGTCTTCACCATGTTGTTTACTCTCTGTGCTCCAATGCTTTGACATCTGGGGACTTGCTGACCCTAGAGGGACTGCCCTTTCCAGGGTTAGCCAGTTTCTAGAGATAGTAAACACATTTTCCAAATATAAAACAACCAATCCAGAGTCCACACCCCAACTGCTTCCTTTATCCAGCTTTCTCTCTTCTGAGCCATTACCCATCTTCCCTAACCATCCCAGGTTCAGGTACAAGACAGCTAGGATCAGTCTCTATGCCCCAGAGCCCACTGCAATTATTCAAGCTAGCCAGACCTAAGCCTGCTTACACTGCTGCACCCATTCCTTCCCATGGAAACTACAATAAAGGATCTTGCCTATGGATCCCTCTTGCCCTCTGCCTCCTGACAGAGCCTGGAGCTTCCCTGAGCTCCCTACCTCCCGACTTACACCCTGTGGCATGGTCTGCCCCCTGCCGTTGGGAACTGTGAGTAATAAAATATTAGGTATCTTTTCATGGTAGGTGTTTTCTGGTATGTTGGCCTTACTATGTCTCAAATTTTCTACTAATAAACTATATTAGAAAACACTCTGTACAGAAAATTCTTTTACCATATCTTAGAAAAGAAGTGAAAAATCAGTTTTGACTAAACAAAAGTCTAAGAATTGTTGGCAAAAGTTATTTCATAGATCTGCAAAAAAACTCCTTTAACGCAAAGTTTAGAAGCCATTATTAAATGTGTGAGATCAACTTCTGGACTCTGAAATATTTTCTACATCCATAACATTGTGTCAAAATTATGGGGCTGTGGAAGTAACGGGGTGAGTTAAAAAAATAAAACAATACATGAGCTTTCATGTTAAAAGAGAATTAAGACTAAGCAAGATAAATTCAGATAGACAGGGGAATAGCACATTCAACTGTTCTAAAAGAGTTCAGTTTTGTGTGACTTTACTACATAAGGCTCACAGTTCATGTGCAGGGTGAGAATTGGAAGATTAAAGTCCTAATGCGACCTGTGGGAGCTGAGAGTCTATGTGTGGAATGATGGTATTCTAAGTGGAAAACGCATATCCAGGTTTGCATTGGAAAGATAACTCCTGTCCTGGTGAGGGAGAGAAGGAGGGTATGGAGAGGGTCCACAGACAGAGAACACAGACCCAGCCTCAAAGGAGCTAATGTTCTTATAGCGTTGACGACAGTTACGCAAAGCCAGAATTCAGAAGACAGCTATGTCATTAAAGGATGCAAAGCATTCTGATGATGCATTTGCCACCCAGAATTTCAAAGCAGTTAAGGCTTTTATACTGGCTGAAGAATTTCAGATCAATATTTACAGTTATAGTTGACTCCAGGTATACGATAAATCCAGTATTACAAAGCCTCAGAACTTAACATGAAATTGACACTACCCTGAAAACACAAATAAAATGTGAAAAATTCCTCTTTGAAACATGCTAAATATTCAAATTCATTTTCCCACCATCTTAATTTTTAGGCAGAATTTTAGTTTACTTTTTTAGCTATCTAAAATTTCTATGCTCTATTTTTTTCAAATTCATCTGATATGATTTGGCCTCTTTCTCCACCCAAATCTCTTCTTGTATTATAGTCCCATTATTCCCACGTGTTGTGTGAGGAATCTGGTGGGAGATAATTGAATTATGGATATGGTTTACTCCGTACTCTTCTCATGGGAGTGAATAAGTCTCATAAGATCTGATGGTTTGATAAGGGGAAACCCGTTACACTTGGTCCTATTCTCTCTCTTGCTGCTGCTATGTAAGAAGTGCCTTTCGCCTTCCACCATGATTGTGAGGCCTCCCTAGCCAGGTGGAATTGTAAGTCGGTTAAACCTCTTTCTTTTGTAAAGTGCGCAGTGTTGGGTGTGTCTTTATCAGCAGCAAGAAAATGAACTAATACATTATCCATCCATACATGCAACCATCCTTCCACACATATGTACATGAACAAACACCACTACTTTAAAAACGTAAAGTCATTATTGCTCTGGACTATATACATTTATCAACAACTCCCACAATTTTTCCAGACAAGTAGCCATATGCAATAAGTGATTAGCAAAAAATGTCATTTTTATTTATTTTACTTTCTGTGCTTTCCTGAAAGCTAAATTAGTTGGTACAAATGATTTTCTCTTCTTTGCAAGAGATCAGGAAATACGCATGCAGTATCCTTTGAGTTTATGCATGTAGTGCAATACAGTATAATAATTCTTTATTTTTGTTTTGATTTCACATACCTTTGGGTGAAAATTTTACCTCAACCATAAAATTGGCTTAGTAAAGCTTAAAAGGTACACATGTTGTGAGATAATGTGCTCTCTCCTCTCTGCTAGAGCAGTTGGGTCCTGTCTGGTAGAACACTAAATGGTACTCTCGGGATCTGCTCATGAGCACAACTCAGTGACTTGAGCATTGGAGGGAATCTGATTCACTGTGAACTTGGGTGCTGTCCATTACTACATGACACCTGCACGCTCACTGGGGCCACAATGAACAGGTTGAATTAATTTATTTTCATAAATGAGCAATTCTCACACCACTTGTGTAGAGAACCAGTCCTGACAGAGAGAAAATGATTTGAAGCACCTAAAATTAGAAGTCACAACTTCAATGCTCAGAGAAGACAAGCAGTTTATCCAAAAGTTCTATGCTGGCTGGTTATAAAAATCATGCAGTTCTTCTATTGGTCTTTTACTTTCTTACTTTTGATAGTGATATGGGTGAGAGAGACATATCTCCCTGATTAGAAAATCAACCAAAAAGAGATACTAATGAAGAGATGAAATGTTCGGCCACAATCACAGAGAATTAATAGTGTTTGGGATATGTTGTGGATACAAGGGAGCAGTCCCTATTCACATGAAGGTAACTTACGATATGCAGGAATGGTGGTGTCATTCAAACAATACATTTTCAAGGAAGGCCAGAAATTCAAAATTTTAATTTAATTGCTCTATTTTAAATCTTCAACAGTTGCTTTGGAGTTGTATTATGCAGAGGCTGCTAGCTATTGACCCATATGTAGGTCTTCTTGGCCACGTATCTCTTTAAACTGTCAAAATACAAGACTGCATGGATCATAATAAATATGAAACAATAAGTCTACCAATAATTACATCCTAATTTACCTGTGAATAATCAGTACATATCTGCATGTGTTTTTATTTTTAAAAAGGTAAATTTTATAGGAAACAACATGATCAATGCTAAATCAGTAGAGGGTACACGGTTAAGGAAAAAAAACAAATGTTAATGTGAATAAAAGAAGGAGATTCATTTCCCCTTTTTAAGAGGGGTCCAAAGGGGTCCTGTGTCAGGACGCATATGGAGGGAGCAGCTGCCTATTGTCTTGTTGTTGCTGTGCTAAAGGAACTGAAGGAAGGGTGAGCTTCACGGGAGCAAGAACCTCCACATTTGAGATAAAAGATAATTATCTAATTAATAGTAGCTCATCAAGTGTTGTTAATAACAACTAAGCAAACCAGGATCCAGTTTTGGGAAGATGTACTGAAATAAAATGGAAATTATTTTTCTGCCTTGTTTCTGTAGCTTGGTAAGGTACACAATTATCAAATGAAGGTAGAATCAATAACCAATATTGTAGTGATGTCATATTCAAAAGCAGAAAGGCAAACAATGAAAGACAAAGAAACCACATACATCTGAACCTTATTGAGATTTGAAATAAGAGAACGTTCTAAAAAGAAAGTAAATAAAAAGTTTACAAATATTTCACTAACTGCTATGTTCTGAATGTTTGTATCCTCCCACAATTCCTATGTTAAAACTTTATTCTTAATGTTACAGTGTTAGGAGGTGGGGTTTGGGGGATGTGATTAGGTTATGATGGTGGAGCCCTCACGAATGAGATTAGTTCTCTTATAAAAGCTGCCCCAGAGGCCGGGCGTGGTGGCTTATGCCTGTAATCCTAGCACTTTGGGAGGCTCAGGCAGGCAGATGATTAGAGGGAAGCCTTATGAGTCCAGACTGACCAACATGGTGAAACCTCGTCACTACTGAAAATACAAAAAAATTAGCCGGGCATGGTGGTGCATGCCTGTAGTGCCAGCTACTCAAGAGGCTGAGGCAGGAGAATAGATAGAACCCAGGAGGCAGAGGTTACAGGGAGCCGAGTTCGGGCCACTGCACTCCAGCTTGGGTGAGAGAGCAAGACTTCGTCTCAAAAAACAAAAACAAAGATGTGCCAGAAAGATGCCCTGCCCTTGCCCGCAGCAAGAAGGCAGCATCTAAGAACCAGAAAGCGTACCCTCATCAGATACAAAATCTGTTTGCACTTTGATTTTGGACTTCTCAGCCATGAGAAATTGCAAAAATAAATTTATGTTATGTACAAGCTATTTAGTTTATATTATTTTGTTATAGCAACCCAAACAGACTAAGAAAATTGCTACTGAAGTAGAGTCCTGCTGTAGCAAATACTAAAATGTAGGAACATTTTTGGAGCATAGCAATGGGTAGAGGCTGGAAGACATATGAAGTTCATGCTTATAAAAAAAGATAAAAGGCTACATTGCTCTGAATAGATTTTTGGGGGTAATTCTAGTGAGGGCATAGGAAGAAAAGAGAACTATAGAGAAAACCTCAATCTTCTAAAGTATACCTAAGTGGCCATGAGCAGAACGTTGATAGAAATATTGGTGAGAGAAGCCATTCTGATGAGGTCTCAGACATGAGGAAATGGATATGATGATATGGAAAACAGGAGGAAAAGCAATTTTTGTCATAAAGTGGCAACAAACTTAGCTGAATCGTTCTTGGATTCTAGGGTTTTATGGAAGATGAAGCTTGTGAATGATGAAATTGGATATTTGGCTGAGGGAATTTCTGAGCAAAATATTGAAGATGTGGCTTGCCTTCTCTGCAGTGGTTAAAGTAGAAAGAAAGACAGAGATACAGTGTAAAGATGGAGTTGTTAAAAGGGGAAGCAAAACTAAAACGTGGAAAATTCTCGGCCTATCTATACTAAAAGAAATGAGAAGCTGTTTGGGAGAGAACAAGGGTGTGATCAAATAAGGATTTGATAAGGAGATTAGTATGAATCAGCCATTTTAAGGGAAACCAGGAGCTATTGTCCAAAAACATTGGAAGAATGATCCTGAAGACATTGCAGAGATCAGCGGGGCTGCCCCTCCCATTCCAGACCCGGAGAGCTAGGGCCCTGGGGAGCTGCAGACGCCTGTGGGACTGTGGCACTGCTGCTCAGTGCTGCTTAAGGCTGTGCTCCCTGCATGCCTCAGCCATTCCAGATATGACTGCAGTAAGTGCTGCACCAGGTAAAGCTGTAAGGGTGTGGCCGCCCCTACCTAAATTTCAAAGGATGCCCTGGGAAGTTAGAACTCAGGAAGAGATCTGTTGCAGGGCAAGGTCTCCACAGAATCTCTGCTGGGGCAATGTACAGAGGTGTCATGGAGTTGGGGCTGCCTCCATCCCAAAACTGGTAGGAGCCACCAGTGTGTAATTCTAGCCTGAAAGAGCCATGAGCTGGTGATCCAGGCACAGTCACCACGGAGGTGGGGACACTGCAGAGAACCATCTAGGTGGCAGGATTTTCGGGGCTTGGGACTTTACACTGGGACATGTTACCTCTTTCTTCTTTCCTATTTGTTTTTCCTTTTAAAGTGATCATGTCTATCCTATGCCTGTCTCACATTGTATTTTGGAAGTACATAAGTTGCTTGATTTCACAAGTTGACAGCTGGAGAGCAATTTGCCCAGGAGGAACCATATGTTGAGTCTCACCCACATCTGATTTAGATGCTACTTAGATGAGACTTTGGAGTTAGAATGTAAAATTGATGCTGAAATGAATGAAGACTGTTGGGGCTATTGAGATGGAATAAATACATTTTGTGTGTGAGAAGTGTATGCATTTGGGGGGTTCAGGGCAGAGCACTATGGTAGGAGTGTGTCTGCCCTCTCAAAATTCATATGTCGAAAACTAATTACCAGTGTGATAATATCGAGAAGTGGAACCTTTGGGAAGTGATTAAATCATGAGGGCAGACCCGCATGTCTAGAATTAGTGCCCTTATAAAAGTCCCCAAAGAGCTAACTAGTCCTTATACCACCTGAGGACACAGAATATGTCTTTTATGAACCAAAAAGCTCATATCTAACATTGAACCTACCAGCGCCTTCATCTTGGACTTCCCAGGCTCCAGAACTTTGAGAAATAAAGTTCTGGTTTCTTATAAGCTGGCAGTTTAGGGTATTTTTGCTATGGAAGCTTACACTAAGACACCAACTAACAGATATAGACCATCCTTTGCTCGTAGATTCTATATTTGTGAATTTGCCTATTTGCTAAAATATGTTGGTAACCCCAAAGGCAATGGCTCATGGCACTTTGGCCGTCATTTGTGGATACATGCAGAATTGTAAAAAAGTTGAGTCACCAGATGTGTATGTCCAGAGCTAATGTGAAACAAGGCAATGATACTGCTTCTTGTTTCAGCTCTCTTACTGTTAAAAAGTATCCTTTTGGTAATCTATTTATTGCCACATTTTGCACATTTTGGTGCATTTTTGGGGTGATTTTGCTGTTTAAAATGCCTCCCTCCCAAGTATAAGTCTGAAGTGCTTGCTAGTATTTCTCAGCACAAGAATGTTGTGATATGCCGAATAGAGATAATACCTGTGTTAGATGAGCTTTGTTTAGACAAGAATAGCAAAGCTGTTTACCATGAGCTCTATGTCAGTGAACTAGCAATGTATGATATACAAGGCATCTTTAAACAGAAGCACACACAAATCTAGATTATGTCCTGATTAGTTGACAAAAATTGTGATAACCAGAGACTCACTGAAACCTAACCCTAGAAGGAATAATTTCCCCTAGAAGGAATAATTCTGTATTCATTAAATCAGTGTTCCTGGCAACTTTATAGCACATAAATATATCTATCATTGTAAAGCACATAAATATACTATCAATAATGAAGATTGCTTGTGTTTATATTGCATTTACTTACCTTTACACGGGAAAGTAAAGAACCATTTCAAACTACCATATATATGTCAGGAGAATATAATACATATTTAAATTAACCTTGAGAAAAATGATCAACAAACTGCAAATCTCTTCAAAAATAAGTATAATGCTACATAGTACCATCTGACATAAGTACACCTTTTACCTTCACAGCATGGACATGCCTTTTAGTATACACACCTTACAAGGAGACCATACAAAGTCCAATCTCTCATTCCTGACATGCTTGCTGCAACTAAACTCTATGGTTAACATATCTAATTATTATAATTCACTAGGTAACGTATAAATAGTAAATTCAGTTTTTGTAGTACAGAGATATATAGAATCCAAGATTCCTAAGAATCACAGAATCCAAATCACATTTTCCAATTTACATTCCCTCTATGGTGAAGCTCAGAATTTTTTTTTAAGCTATCTGATGATTGCCTACTTTTCCTGACTTTGTAGAAAATATTCTGGTTAAAATTTGCAACATAAAAACAAATATTTTATTGAGTCTACTAGAATAGGAACATTAATCTCTCTTCTCTCTAAACTCTAAATTACTACTTTAAGGCTATAAATAAGCATGAAGTTGACTTCTTACACTATAAGAATTTTAGATTTTTTTGTATAATTTATAGCTTGAATTTCTCTTTCTAACACAAATTCAGGGTTTCTCTTGAAAAGCTTTGGCATTTTCTTTTGAATAAAGGCCTGAGATACTAGAAATATTAGAAACCTCTTGCATGGTTGCAAAATTCTGTAGCTTCAAGAAGGAAATAATTTTTAATTCAGAAAATATAAGAACAGCTATATCACAAATCCAATTAATTTTAGAAAAACATTTTTGAGGGGTCATTGAGAAAGCAACTGAACTTGGAAACAGGAAACATTTGATGCAGTGTCTACGTGTCTGTTTCTCACCTTCTTGCATTTTTACAGCTTTGGTCAATCTTAACAATGTATGCATTTCTCAAGGCATGACAGACATCATGCTGTTACAAGTGCTATTTATACTAGGGTGGTTAAGTCCTTAAAATGTCAATGGTTGGCTGGACGCTGTGGCTTATGGCTGTAATCCCAGCACTTTGGGAGCCTTGCGGGCAGATCATGAGGTCAGGAGATCGAGACCATCCTGGCCAACATGGTGAAACCCTGTCTCTACTAAAAATACAAAAATTAGCCAGACATGGTGGCATGCACATGTAGTTCCAGCAACTTGGGAGGCTGAGGCAGGAGAAGCACTTGAACCTAGGAGGTGGAGGTTGCAGTGAGCCAAGAATGTGCCACAGCACTCCAGCCTGGCAACGGAGCGAGACTGCATATCAAAAAAAAAAAAAAAAAGTAAATGGTTGAGTTTCTTTAATGGAAACCTAGAATCATAGCACATGCCTTCATTCCAGTGGAAAGTACCTGAATAAATTAAGAAAAATATTCATGGCTGCAATTCCCAGGGACTAGTGAGAATAAATGTATGACTTTGAGCAAGTGTAAAATAAAAGATTGTATCCCATTCAGCTAAAACATGTCATGTTTCCCTCTCTTTTTGCTAATATTTAGCCTCTCACAACGTACAATCTTTGTTGTAAATATCAGAGAACTGTAACACACACACACACACACACACACATGCACGTCTATTCCATATCAGTCTTCTTTACTAAATCAAGATCTTGTTCACAATAGCTGGAGAGGTAACACATTAAGTATTTGTTTAATTGGTTTGAAATAATGAATATTCCAATCCACCC
Source organism: Cheracebus regulus (assembly GCA_963574635.1). NCBI lineage: Eukaryota > Metazoa > Chordata > Mammalia > Primates > Pitheciidae > Cheracebus > Cheracebus regulus. Next base: position 79,713 of record CAUYQU010022938.1, read on the forward strand.
ATTTAGCAACATTGACTCAGGATTGGAAAAATAACAGGGACATGTTTTTACCATAACATGCATGAATGGATTGGGACATACTGGGCGTCCTGCTTGGTGACTGAGGGACCTCCCTTGTTGTTCTATGTTAGTGCTGACTTCCCTGAGGTAGCTAGCTTATTTTCTCCCCAGTGAAGAAGACAGCAAAACGTAGAGACATAAAGTGAAAGGGGAAAAATACAAAATTCAGTCTACTCTGCTTCCACCACTTTCTGTAGTGAATAACATTTCAGAGAAACAAGTATTTTGGAGGTTTCTGGCACGTCGTCCTCAAGATGCCCTGAGAAACCTTTGGTGCAGTGTCAGGACGTGTGCTTATCTGAACACCTTCAAGTTTATTGCCTGTGATTCTGTCCACACCAGCATAACATAAGCCATCATCTCCTTATAGCTTATGAATTCGCCACTCAGAAAACAACTAATATTTATTGAATATGAGAATTCAGTATCATAACACCTAGCTGACTGTATGTATTCAGTATAAACTTTGATTCTTATAACTTTCAAACTACCAAATTTAGTTAACTTCTACCCAAACCCAGATTTATAACAAAGACTTGTTTCCAATTTTTGTATTTCATGACTAAATTTGATTAGATTCTGGGGTTCAGAATGAAGAAAGTGTCTCATTTACTAAATCACAATGGTGTGGTTAAGAATAAATTAGCTAAATCAAGTAAAAATAAAGGAAAAAGTGTAAAATTTTAGACATATGTGAGAAAAGACAAAAATGTTTTTCCAAGTGGCTCTGTGTGAGTCTCAGTGGATGCTATTTATAAAGGTTTTATACATAGCATAGAAGCCCTGCAAAGAGAGCATTTATAGACATTGACAGAGAAGTGATTATGGAGGGATTATGGAGACAAGAAAGTGGGAGGGGCAGGACTCTGATCACCTGAAACTTCTCAGCGAGTGGAGCTGCTGCAAGATGCTGAAGAGGTGGGATGGATACATGGCACAAACTAGTAATTCTCCCGCAGCAGCAGCAGCTGGGGTAATGAGCTCCCATGTGACAGTGGTGGAAACCAAACTCTTGTCAGTGGACAACCAGAGCCCACACAACATACAACAAGGAGGGAGAGGAAGCCTCTTCCTTCTCTCCTCCCCTCCCCTCTCCTCCCCTCTCCTCCCCTCCCTTCTCCTCCCCTCCCCTCTCCTCCCCTCCCCTCCCTTCTCCTCCCCTCCCCTCCCCTCCCCTCCCATCCTCTCCCCTCCCCTCCCCTCCCCTCCCTTCCCCTCCCCTCCCTTCTCCTCCCCTCCCCTCTCCTCCCCTCCCCTCCCCTCTCCTCCCCTTCCCTCTACTCCCCTTC
>CAUYQU010022939.1:0-25943 GCA_963574635.1 Cheracebus regulus
CACACACACACACACACACACACCTGGGCAAGTTACTTCAGCTTTCTGTGCCTCAGTTTGCTTCTTTAAAAATGGTGATATTAATTAGCTGGGTGTGGTGGTGCGTGTCTGTAATCTCAGCTACTCAGGAGGCTGAGGCAGAAGAATTGCTTGAACCTGGGAGGCAGAGGTTGCACTGAGCCGAGATCATGCCACTGCACATCAGCCTGGGCAACAGAGTGAGACTACATATCAAAAAAAAAAAAAAAAAGAAAAAAGAAAAAGGAAATGGTGATATTAATAGTACCTACCTCAAAGACTTGTGAAGATTAAGTGAATTACTATGTAAAGTGCTTAGAGCAGTAGCTGACATACAGTGCTATACAGTGTTTGCTATTACATATTAATATGAATTAGAGTTATATGTCTACTTATATATACATGCATTTAACATATGTGCATGTGTGTGTAAATATATAATAAAGCCTTGTAGAGGTTTTTGGGGGGCTTTTGGGGAATCAGTAAAATAACATCTGAATGAAAATAACAGAACAATTGCAAGAATCCCACTGCGACCCTGCCCCATGACTTCTGACTCTCTCAAAAGTCCCTTTTCCCCTCTGCCTACAGCAAGCCTTCAATGCCACGGCTGTGGTGCGGCACATGAGGAAGCTGCAGCTGGGCACCAGCCAGGAGGGGCAGGGGCAGACGGCAAGCCATGGGGAGCTGCTAACACCAGCGGCTGGGGGTGAGGAGCAGGCTCTGCAGAAGGGCATGGGTGGTTCATGAAGAGGCACCTGGGCTGGAGGGGAGGGCCTGCCCCTGCAGCCAGCTCTGTTCTCTCTTCCCATGCAGGGCCGGCAGCTGGCTGCTGCTGTCGAGACTGCTGCATGGAGCCAGGCCCAGAACTGTCCCCCACACTGCCCCGCCAGCTCTAGGGCCCTGGACCTCGGGTCAGGATCCCCTATGTGGGAGGGCTTGAGGGCAGCCTGCTCCCCTTCCCTCCCTAAACTGGGAGTTTCCCTGCCCTGTCCCCTCCTCACCCACTTCCTCAGCATTCCTCACTGCATTTTCCATACAAATGTTTCTATTTTATTGTTCCTTCTTGTAATAAAGGGAAGAAGATAAAACCATCGTTGGCTCTGTTTCCCCAAATAGCCCTCACCTGACCTTGTTGTGCAAACTGACTGCTTGATTTGGGGGTGCCTGGCCCTTGACATAGTTGCAGGGAGGCCCCTCCCCAACATGAGACTGGGTAGGGATGGGGAGAGAGAAGTGGGGAATGGAGAGGAAGGTGCTTGGGGAATTCCTTTGTCCAGGGCGCCCCATCTAACCTTCCTGCCCTTTGGAACCCTTTCTGCGCTTTGCTGGTGCCTCCTGAGCACGGCGGGATTGACGCAGGTCAGCACTGAACAGCACCTGTAGGAGGGTGGAGTCTGTGTGGGGAGGAGGGTACACTGCGGTCGGGGCTGGTGGGACTAGTGACAGTGTTGGGAGGTGGAAGAGTCCATGGGGAACAGGGCCAAAGGCAATGAGAGTCCACTAGGGTTGGGATGGGTGGCTGGAGAGTCCTTTAGGGCCACCTGGGGTGGTGGTGGTGGTGGAAGAGTCCACTGGGTTAGGGCTGGAGGAGAAGTCCTATGGGGTCTGGGCTGGAGAAGGGGAAACCTAGGTACACTCACCGCTTGTGCCCAGCCAGCATAAGGTCCCCACAGGCTCCGGAAAAAGTTTCCTAAATCAGAAGTGATGAGGCTGTTATCTGACCCCTTCTGTGACCCATCAACAGAGGTAGGGTCTGAGGGAGAGGTGACTAAGAGAGAAGTTTCTACCATCCCAGCCCACTGCCAGCCCCTGCAGCCCACTTTCTCTCCTCACCCAGTTCCTTGTTGGTCTGAGGGCTTGGGCCCTTTGCTTGGGATGTGGTAGGGTGCCAGCTGTAGTCACGCTGGGCAATCTGCCACATGTGGACATCCACAGGCACAGCCTGGGGCTTGTCTAGGGCCATCAGGCAGATGCAGTCAGCCACCTTTGACAGACACAGAATGAGTCCTTGAGGAAGAAGGGCAGCATCCGGCCAGCATCTTGCTTATAGCCCCAAACTCAGCTGCTTTCTTCTTCACTCTGGGGTTACTGTTGTTCTATATTCTCAATCAGTAAATACTATCTATGAATACACTTTGTTTTTAGAGATGGAGTCTTGCTTTGTTGCCCAGGATGGAGTGCACTGGTGCAATCTTGGCTCACTGCAACCTCCGCCTCCCAGGTTCAAGCAATTCTTCTGCCTCAGCCTCCCACCATATGTGGCTAATTTTTGTATTTTTAGTAGAGACAGGGTTTCACCATGTTAGCCAACCAGGTCTCGAACTCCTGACCTCAATCAAGTGATCCACCTACCTCGCCCTCCCAAAGTGCTGGGATTACAGGTGTGAGCCACCATGCACAGCCTATGAATACACTGAAATAGCTGTAAAAAAAAAAAGCTGGTCACTGGGTGAACACCTATGTGGGCCAGGTTCTTATCATAACCTGGGAAGATGGTATTACCACGCCCATTTTACAGACAAGAAAACTGAGGCTCTGAAAAGTGAAGTGACCTGGCGAAAGTCACATGGCTGAGAACAGGCAGAACCAAGATTTAATGTTAGGCTGTAGTCCAGAGCTCATCAAAAAAATTCTTTAAGCAAAAATTAATTTCTTAAACCACAGAGAAGTGTAAAGAAAAAAAAAAAAAAGATGCGGTGGCTCATGCCTGTAATCCCAGCACTTTGGGAGGCTGAGGTGGGCAGATCACCTGAGGTCAGGAGTTTGAGACCAGCCTGACTAACATGGAGAAACCCCGTCTCTACTAAAAATACAAAATTAGCCAGGTATGGTGGTACATGCCTCTAATCCCAGCTACCTTGGAGGCTGAGACAGGAGAATCACTTGAACCGGGAGGCGGTGGTTGCAGTGAACCAAGATTGCATCATTGCACTCAGCCTGGGCAACACGAGTGAAACTTGGTCTCAAAAAAAAAAAACAGAAAAAAAAAACCCCACATCTACTTATATCCTTTCTCCTTCCTGCTCTACCTTGGGAAGCCAAGCCTCCACCCAGCTCCCAGGCTTGGCTCATTTCCTGCTTTCTTCTCAGTGTCAGTGGAGAGGGCTGCTCCTATCCCGAGGCCTCACCTTGGTGCCCACTCCGGGCAGGGTGCAGAGGGCCTTGTGGGCCTCCTCATAGGAGGCCTCTCGTAGCTTCTGCAGCCAGGATAGCCCACCCTGTTCTTCCAGGATGGCTCGGGCACTGGCACTCACATAGCGGGCACGGTAGCCCAGGCCCAGCTTCCTGAGGTGAGCCTCCACATCTGGCCCTGTAGGGAGTGAGGAGACCAGACATCAGGCATCTTCAAGTTCTTCCTGTCCTTGGGCTAGTATGTGAGCCCTCCATCTCACAGGAGTGCTTTTCCCAGGTACTCCTCCCACCTCCCCATGCTCTATGGGATAGAGGACACTTTTATGTGCAAGGGAAAATAAGACATGGGTTCTGTCCCTCTATTTTCTGAGCACTTACTATGAATTGGCCACTGGTCTAGTCCAGGTCTAGTCCAGGGACTAGGAGCCCAGGTCTAGTCCAGGGACTGAGGACTTGCTGCACTGGAGGAGCTCCCCAACTGAGTTCCTTAACCTTTCCAAAAAAGTGTTCACACTCGTGATCTTAAAAAATAACCACAATCTAGCAACAGCTTCTCTGATCAAGGGCTGGGTATCAAGCACTGACAACATGCTTCAGATACGTTATCATGCTTACATTTTCCAAGAACCCCACTGACAGTACTGCTGTTTTCCCATTTTACAGGTGGAGAAAATGAGGGCTTACAAGAGGTTAACTTACTTAAGAAAGGACAAGGTAGAGATAAGATCTTGCACTTAGGTCTGGGACACCAACATCTGTGCTTTTTCTTTTCTTTTCTTTCTTTCTTTCTTTTTTTTTTGAGACAGGGTCTTGCTCTGTCACCCAGGCTGGAATGCAGTGGCATGATCTCAGTTCACTGCAGCCTCGACCTCCTAGGTTCAAGTGATCCTCCCACCTAAGCCTCCCGAGTAGCTGAAACTACAGACTTGTACCACCATGGCTGCCTAATTTTATTTATTTTTTATAGAGAAGAGGTCTCACTATGTTGCCCAGGCTGGTCTCAAACTCCTGGGCTCAAGCCATCCTCCTGCCTTGGCTTTTCAAAGTGCTGAAACTACAGGCATGAGCTACCAAACCTGGCTAATGCCAGTGCTCTTAACCCATTACACTACACTGCCTCTTGATTGCTTTAATCACCCCCCAAACCCTTCTAGATAGAAACTGTTATTCTCATTCTACAAACAAGCTCAGAGAAGCCTGGAGAGGTGAATGACTTTCTTGAGGTCTTATGACTAAGCCAGGAGTTGAGACTCAAGAATAGATTTCTTTTTTTTTGTTTGTTTGAGATGGAGTCTGGCTCTGTCACCCAGGATGAAGTGCAGTGGCATGATCTTGGTTCACTGCAGCCTCCTGCTCCCAGGTTCAAGCAATTCTCTTGCCTCACCCACCTGAGTAGCAGGGATTACAGGTACCTGCCACCAGGCCCAGCTAATTTTTGTATTTTTAGTAGAGATGGGGTTTTACCATGTTGGCCAGGCTGGTCTTGAACTCCTCACCTCGGATGATCTGCCTACCTCAACCTGCCAAAGTATAGGATTACAGGCATGAGCCACCACACCTGGCCAGGAATGGGTTTCTAAGCACCAAAAACATTCTTCTTTTTGAGGCAGGCTGTCTCTTTACCATGCAGTTCCCAAGTACTTGTCCTAGTTTGGTTCTCACATCTGCCAATTGAAACACTTGTCTCCATAAAATATTTGTCTTATAGGGCTGCTGTGAAGAACACAGGTGTTCTTGGATGCAAAACTGCCCTGTTCACTACAATGATACCAGCTTGAATTACACATATACTTCCTGTGTGCCAAACACTGGGTTAGGTGCAGTATGTATACTCCTCATGACAACTCCAATAATAGCATAGGTAGGTGCTATTATTATTCCATTTGACAGATGAGGAAACTTTAGTACAAAGATGCTAAATAATGTGCCCAAGTGAGAGTTGGGGTTCAGAACCAGGCATGGGCCTGTCCCCAGAATGCATGCTTTTAAGCTCAAACTACTATACATTGTATACAGATGCATTTCTGATGAGGCATTGAACCCATTGGGCAAAAAGCACAGACCAGTGAGATGTTGACATTTTAGGGATGCATAGGGAGGATGAGTAACAGGCTGATCAGACCAGGCAGGGCAGTTCTGGATGGGGGAAATGTTTGGGAAATGTTTGCCACCTCAGGAAGCCTTGAGATGGTAACCAGGGGAGAAATGAACAGATCCTGAATGCTGATGGAGGGCCTAGGGACGGGGGACCCACCTACTCACCAGCCAGGGCCTGCAGGCTGGGGAAGCCATGGTAGGTGACATCATCAAGCTGGATGAGCCGAGGTCCAAAGGCCTGGCACAGCCGCTCCACCATAGCAGTGATGCGGGTGATATTGTTGTTGGAGGAACAGATAAAAGAGAAAAGGCACTCGATGGGGTCTTGTCGCAACAGCCGCACACCTGGAGACCAGAAATGCAGCGGGTAAGAGAGATACCTGCTGTTGGGCGTGGCCTCTTCCCACCCACAGGCAAGATCCTAGGTACCAAAGCTCCAGGGGGATCCCATGAGAATGATGGTCAGCACTATTATAGAAAGTAACACCAGACCTCTCACTCCTCACAGCATCTTGTGAGGGCTGAGTTACCATCCCATTCCACAGATAAAGAGGCCACAATGTAAGCTCCATGAAGACTGGCATTTGGGTCTGTTTTGTTCAAGGGTGTATCCCCAGTCACACAGCAGATGCTTTGTATATATTTACAGCATGAATGAAGTCACTTGCCCTAGGACTCACAATCAGGAATGGGCTCAAAATCCTTGTCACTTCACTGTGGTGATTAGCAGGATAATAATAATGGTAATACTAATTATCATGTGCCTGGCATTCTTCTGAGCACTTTACATGTATTAGCTTCTTAAATCCTCATAAAAGCCTATGAAGTAGATATAATCCTCACTTTACAGATGGTAAAACTGAGTCATAGAGAAGTAACTTATGTCCAAGAACCCTAGCCTTAGCCCAGGTCCTGTACTTACCTTGGAATTTCTGAGCCACCTCTTGGAAGTGGGAGTCCACAGAACTCCAGTGGTGATACAGTTGAGCCAGGGTGACATCTAGCTGGAAGTACTTGCACACGGCTTCCAGCTCATCTGGTGTGGGCCTGCCATCCTGGCTCTTGTCTCCTCGGTACATGGTGCAGTGGAGCTGCTCCTCAGTCTGAGTCAGTGTCCATACTTGATCCGCTAGTACACCACTCCAGTGTCCAGGGCTTTGCTCCCTCCACCTGAGCCCCAGGCACACAACAGCCCTGGCATTCAACTTCCTTTCTTGCGCCCTTTGGGGTCCCTCCCATCCTACAATCGCTCCAGGTACAAAACTGATATACTAATTGCAAAGCAAAAATGCTATCTTCCAGCCTGGGCAACATGGTGAAACCTCACCTCTACAAAAAATACAAAAATTAAGCGGACATGGCACACACCTGTAGGCCCAGCTACTGGGGAGGCTGAGCCCGGGGGGTGGAGACTGCAATGAGCCTCTCTGCACTCCAGCTTGGGCGACAGAGTGAGACCGTGCCTCAAAAAAAAAGAAAAAGAAGGCCGGGCGCGGTGGCTCACGCCTGTAATCCTAGCATTTTGGGAGGCAGAGGTGGGTGGATCACCTGAGGTCAGGAGTTCAAGACCAGCCTGGCCATCATGGTGAAACCCCATCTTTAAAAAAAAAAAAAAGAAAAAAGTGTTATTATCTTCAACATCGGTTATACCGCTTGATCCTTACAACATCACTGCACAGACATATTAAAGGTAACAGGCTAGCCACCCATGCTTGTTGCCTCTTTTACACCCCGGGGTTTCTTCCATCACCCCCCAAATTCCTTTGTACCGCATGCCGGGTAGAGCTGAGGCGGTAGGAGCCAGTCCCAGGGGACGGACCTCCCACGTGCAGTCACTCACCGGAAGGACTGTCCAGAATGCAGAACCAGGTCCAGGCGCAGCTCAGAGCGAGGGCACGGGATGGAGGCCCACTGGGCAGGGGCGGAGGCTAGAGTACGATGCCCCAAGCGCCCGGGCAGAAGCCCGCGGACGGGCATTTCCACAGCAGGCACCGCCCCTAGGGGCCCCGCCCACTGAGGAGACCTAGTCCCCGCCCAAAAATCCCGCCCAGACAGGGACCACGCCCCTTAAGGCCTCACCCACAGGGTTCTGTTTAACAACCTTCCCTATTTCACTTATTCCTCCACCTCCTGCAGGCCCCGCCCTTTGCGGGGTTACCGAAGCCCCGCTTCCTGACCCAATCCTCACGCTTTCCTGAGGTGCAGGGCCCGCCCCCTCCTTCCGACGCATCGCCTCCAGCCCCCAGGGACTCCGGGCGCGCAGAGTTGTGTTCTTCTGGGTTCTCCAAGGGCCGCCTCGCCACCACCGGAAGTGGGGCTCAAGCACCGCTTATTTGACCTAGAGGTAGCCAATCCGAGGAGGAGGTGGGAGGCGCCAATGAGAAATCTGGGTGGGCGGGCCATTCCGAAGCGCCCGCGCGGTTGGCGCAGACTGGGCCGCCTGCCCGCTATTAGCCTTTCCTCTTCCGGGATTGTCTGCACTCGGGGCGCTAACGAGTTCCATCCTGGCGTTGCCGTGGTTCCTCAGGGCTGTCCGTCCTCAGAGCCACGTCCTTCCCCAGCCCATCCTCAGAGAGCCGTTTTCCCCCAAGCCTCTCCAGTCTCCGGCGTTCGCCTTCCTCGGGCCGCCTCCCTCAAATCCTGTCTTAACAAAGAACCGGAGCCCTCGGGAAGTATCTCCGGAGTATTCTTCAGTGCCCGCCCGCTAAGCTCGTCCCCTTCAAGCCCTTTAGGCGTCGAGACCTCAGGACTTCAGAGGCGTCCCTCGGATTGTCCCGCCTTCCGCCACAGCTGCTGCCTGCCTTCCTGGGCATTCCTTCCATACGCCATCTGCTCATGCCCTCCTGGGAATTGGGCCTGTGACGAGGGTTTGTCTGGGGTTGGGCCCAGAAGCCCATCAGGTTGAGTCCAAGTCCCAGTGTGTGGCCCCGAGGTAGCCTGTCTCTTCCAGCCGCCTGGAACAGGAGGATGGATTATTTAATGTCTTTCCTTCTGGAGGAACGAACTTTAATCTGGGCCATTCTCACTTTCTAGCATAGGGATTTGGGGTTGCTGTATCTGAACTATCAGACTGCAAGTTCTTTTTTTCTTTTTTTTTTTGAGATGGAGTCTCACTGTCGCCAGGCTGAAGTGCAATGGCAGCATCTCGGCTCACTGCAACCTCCACCTCCTAGGTTCAAGCAGTTCTGCCTCAATTTCCCGAGTAGCTGGGATTACAGGTGCGTGCTACTACACCAAGCTATTTTTGTAGTTTTAGTAGTGACAGGGTTTCACCATGTTGGGCAGGATGGTCTTGATCTTGACCTTGTGATCTGCCTGCTTCGGCCTCCCAAAATGCTGAGACTACAGGCGTGAGCCACTATGCCCAACCCAGACTGCAAGTTCTTGAAGGGCAACATCTGCAGCGGACTGACCCTAGTGTCCCAGGCAGAGACCTAGCAGCGTGCACTGTGAGCATGGAATCAACATCAGACGGATGTCATCATTGTCTCAGTGCCACTCCTCAGTGGCTGCAAGGCCTGGGCCGCCCCCTCTTCCTGTGACTGTTCCTATCTGTAGGCATGCCACCCACAGGTGCCTAGCACTTGGAAGGCATTCCTTCAATAAATGTCAGTGGAGTTGGGAAATAAAGTGCCAAGGTTGGTGGTGAGCAAAGAGCAACTCTCCATCTCTGCTCTGTCTCCGATGAAGCAGTGGGGAAGTTCTCAGCTGTAGTGATGCTGAAGCATTTGGGCCATGCCACTGGCAAAGGACTTGAGGCCTCTGAGGACCAAGAAGGAAATCAACAGTTGACTCTTTCCCTGGCAGTGTAGGATCAACATACTGGTTCAAGAGCCAGCTTTACAAACAGACCTGGATTCCAATTCTAGCTCTGTAACTTCCTAGTTGTAGGAACTTAGGCAAGGTAATTTTTCAAAACCTCAGCATCTTTGTGGAGTTAACCAGCCTATTATTAAACTACCGTATAGTCATTGCAAGGATTACATAAAGCTTAGTGTCCAAAGGTGCTTAGCACAGGGCCTGCTACTCACTCCATGCATGGGCAATGGGAGCTCATCTCTTTGCTGTATCTTGTAAATGTAGCATGCACAGCAGTCAGCAACCACTTGGGCCCAATTATGTGTCATCCCTGCTGGATGGAGCCTCCCTTTGTATCCCTTTGCCCTGGCAGGAGGCAAAAACAAAGAACTCTAAATAGACAGTTTATTTTCTAAGAATCAATATATTTTCTTCCTTTGAAATAAATACAAACCAGTTTGAAAGGTGGGGGAATCTATGGGAAAGAGAAGGGAAATGGGGACAGGCCCCAGTCTTTTTTTTTTTTTTTTTTAGTACCAAATGACTCTGGCGCGACCCGGAAACGCAGTTACAAATGAGAATAATTTAAATTCTCCGATAATTACAGTATTTACAACAGCAGGGGAGGGAGTCACCTAGTGCCCCTCTTCCAGGCTGGACAGATGCCCGCTCACCTCACCACTGGTAGGGGCCTCAGGCCTCTAGGCAGTTATGGATTCTCCTGGCACGAACAGGTAAAGGTGGTGGGAAGGCCTGTTTTATGCAGCATCCTAACTTTGGCCCACCACCCACCCTCCAATGCCGTGAGGTCTCTGGAGCTTTTTCTGACCTGTGGGCCCTCCCTCTTCTTGCGCTGAACTGCCATTGGCCCTTGGAGTGTTCTGTACAGTCCAGCTGCACTTAGGGCAGGAGGGACCTCCCCCACCCAGCTTCCCCTGAGACTGGCCCCAAGACCAGAAATGAGTCAGTGCAGAGGCCGGTGCCACTCCAGGACAGTCAGCAAAGGGGAGGAGAGAGGTCACAGGGCACTGTAGGTTGGGCTGTGTTGGGCAGTATCAATCACTATCGCTGGTATCACTGCTCTGCTCGCCTTGCACCTTGCTGCGGTGCTGCAGAGCCCTGTGGTAGGCGATCTGTACTGACTTGCGGATGTTGGACTTGCGGCCCTCCAGCATCTTCTCCTTGTCTAGGTCCTGGTTCACACCCAGGGGAACCAGCTTGGTCCTGGGCAGCCACTGCCTACAGGACAAGGTGAAGATCAAATAAATCATCTCAGGGAGAACGAGCACCAGCCTTCCTCCTCTATTCACTCAAATATACCGCCCAAGCACCCACTCTGGCCAGACTCTGTGATGGTCCCTACCCTCAAAGGACTGTTCATGGTCTAGTGATGAAAGAGCCCAGTCAACAGTTATACTGCATGGTGGCGGCAGGAGGGTAATCACAGGATATTTATGGATACAAAAAGGAGGTGCCCTGACCTCACCAGAAATAGCTACTCTGTGCCATAGGCTCCAGGCAGACTTTACTGACATTGAATACCCTCTGCAGACAATTAAAAATGTGGCAGAACAGGGATTCAGAGCCTGAATGTTTATGCCTGCTTCATCCTCATTGTCACTGTGGATGCAGAGGTGGGAAAACTAAGTCTAGAAGCCATCTGAGTCTGAGTGGGAGCCACCTCTCTATTTGTCATAGTCCCTGATGGTCCTTTGGTTTCTAGCTACAGCTGTTTGTCCGCTACTGCCCACTCAGCCTCTCAGACTCATGGTCAATACAATCCTTTGCTCAAAAAGCTGTTCTAAGACCCTCCCCCACTGACTTGTGATAGCCTAGTCTGCCTGTTGCTGGAGTTTCTTGGCAGTCTGCCCCCACACCACACAGGGCTACATCTGTGGCTGTGAGTCACACCAAATGCTCCCCTTACTTACCAGGTTCGTTTGTTGTCAAAGAAGAGGACGAGGTAGAGATGCTCTCGGGCTTCCTGGGTCATCTGCTCACCAAGTTTCAGCACCTCCAGTGGGGGCACAGGGATGGGAACCCCATGGTGAAACATACCTTCTCGGGGCATCTTTGGATCAATGATCTGAGGGTGTGATAAGAGCCTAGTTTGGTTCAGTCCACTTCCTCCCAAGGCTTGCCCTCCCTAAGAACTTGGAAACTACTGAAGTGAGGACAGAAAGGTTATCATGCAACTAGAACTGCAGTGCTGACCCCCATCTTCTTTCTGCGCTAAATTATTTCAGAGCCCAAGGACCAAAGAGAAGGAAAAGGGAGAGATGGAGAAACTGGGTAGGAGCTTCTAGGTGGTACTCAAGCTGTATCTGTCCACCAGTCTACCTTGCCAAGAAACTGTGCCCCACAGCTCAGCAGGGAGTAGGAGAAGTCTGCTGTGAATCTGTGTTCTGGGACTGGAAAGCAAGGGGCATGGTAAGAGAAGTGGAAGCGTACCAGAGCTGGGTATGATGGATACCCTCGGCATTTGGCCCACACGAGGTCCAGAGCATCCAGTGGGGAGTCCTCATCTTCTGACAGCCAACCAGCTCCCCGGCCCAGACTCTTCCTTACCACTTCACAGGAATGGGAAAGAGAGGGTGGATCAGCAGCTGGGGGGCTGGCGAGGCCCTGACACTGGGTTCCCAGCATCCCTGGCCTTGGGCAAGGGAACTTACTGCTGTGGCCCACGCCGCGGCCAGTGCCCACGGAGTAGGCCTCATTCTCAGTGCCTGAGGTATCCTCACTGCTGTCCTCTGGGAAAGTGCCCCGAGAGAAGGAAGGTTTGCCCCGGCCTTGTTTTGAGGGCGTTGTGCTGTGGACAAGACAATGGGAGCTCAGCTCAAAGGAGAGGAAGAATGGGAACAACATGGTATATGCCCTCTGCTCTTTAAACTCCCAGGGTCTGAGACTTTTGGAAAGCAGAGGCTATATGAGAATTTCAAATTCAAACACCCCCAGGGGCTAGGCTGGTGACCCGACGGAGGTGGGTTAGACTGAGCAGTGGCAGGTAGGAGTGCATACTCTAATCACCTTAACCCAGGATGGTTCTCTCAGTTCCATTAATGTTAACACCGATTTATTTATTTTGCAAAGAACTTTTGAGTTTGAGCCGTCTTAATCTAGATTGAGACGGCTGCCACCCCACTTCCAACTTCTAGGGAAACCTAGAAAGGCCCAAGAGCCCTGGAAGGAAATCCCGAGGCTGGCCTTGATCTGGAGGGCTGGTACCTGGTCCGGTCTGAGGCAGCACTGCTACTGCTACTGCTGCTGGACTCAGAGTCTGAGCTGCTCCGGGGAAGGCTGCAGTCATTACGGTATACCAAGAAACTCTTCTTCACTGGTTGGTTTCCACTGCTGAAGCCATTGGCTGGCAAGTCTTGGTTGAAGGGAGCGGGAGGAGGGAAGGAACCGGTCAGGAAGATGTAGATAAGAGATGACATGGAGGGTAAAGAGGATCTTGGAGCTTGGGTTCCCCTTCTGTGCTGGAAAATTCCTCCAACCTTGGCCAGCAGAGCTAGCTCTGGGCAGTGTCTACCACAGTTGACCACAGCCCTGCCCCACCCCTTGCTTCCCTTGGCAGTTACTGGCTTTAGGAGACAAATGGCTTAAAGGGCAAGAGATCCCCAAGGAAGGTGAGAAGAGAAAAGGTAAAGTGATACAATGGAGCGGGGGGCCCTGGGTGGGACTCTAGCTGGGTCAGTGTCTCTGGGCCTCAGTTTTCTCAACTATAAAATGAGTGGGTGGAGTTAAAGGATTCCTAAGCGCCCTTCTAGCTCTCTCTTTTATGGGCAAATAAAGAGGTAACTGGGAGTATGCTGGAAAGAATGGCAGCTTTGCGCACTCTCTTGGGGAGATGGGTGATGGTGAGGCTCACCCATTGGGGGGTCTTCTGTGGACTTATCACTGTCGCTGTCTGAGCTCGAACTGGGCCGGGGGCTCCTACCCCGCTTGCGCTGACGCAGGGACCCCATGATGGGGAGCTGGGGGGGCCCCACAGGACTGCCTCCGTGGCTGGGGGTCATCTGGCTCTCCCGGTTTTTGGGGGGCCGGCCCGGCCTCTTGGGCGGTCCAGCTGTCTTCGGGTTCTTTTTGGAGAACAGAACTGAGGTTCTCCTGCCCACCTCATGTGCGGGGGTTGAGGACATGTTGGGACCCAGGCCTGGAGCAGAGAAAGAAAGAAAGGAGAGTTGGTGAGGGCCTGATTGAGAAGGGTAGATATCCAGGGTCATGCCCTGGGTATATAGGACCATTTCTCCAGCTAAAGTTGGGGAGATCATTTTAGGGGCTTGGAATTTGGAACATTAACTCATACAAATAGCCAGAGAGGCAACTAAGAGGCCCCTGATTGGGGAATGAGGGAGAAAGTATAGCTAGCTGTGTAGGAGGGACCTCTGCCTGGGGAATGGCAGGGATTGAGTGTGTGCTGCAGAGCCAAAGTCTGACTTGCTTTGGGGTCCACCTTGCTATGGGTTCAGACCTTTGCTTGTCTCCTGGCTGCTGCTCTCCTCTGCGGCACTATCTGTCTGCCCATCCTTGTCACAGGCTGCTGGGTGGGGTGTCAGACTACCCCGGCCTGAGGGGCCATGCCGCTCAGGCCCATCGCGTCCAGTCTCTCGCTGGTGGGCAAGCTTCCGCCGCAGCGCTGTCATCTCTTTCTTAATCATCTTTGCACGCCGTGAGCGGCCCACACTCTGCTTGCTGGCATTCACTTCGTCCAGCCGCTCCAGCAGCAGCTTCAGCTGCTCTTCCACTGGCAGGTGCTTCTGGTTCTCCAGCAAGACCAGCCGCTCTTCCTCAGCTGCTAGGGGTAGGGTTGGAGGGGGAAGGTCAGACTCAGGGCAGCCCTCAGGGCCCCTTGAACCTGGGCAGGCAGCAAGAAACCCACTCATCCCCCCTTGGCTTCTCACCAGGAACAGCTGTAAAATAGCAGCACCAAGATGTGGAATGGCGGGCACTGCTATCCATTCACCCAGTCTGGCTTCTTGGGGAGCATTCCTGGGGATAGCTTGCCACTGCTCAGCCTAGCTCCTTTCTGCCTACACTGCCTGCTCCCAGGAGGGGACTTTTGGAAAGCTGTCCATCCCTGGCATTGGCCTCTTATATGTGTGTGTGACATATCACCCACCATCTTCATTGTGGTGTGTGGCCTCATCTCCAGCCAGGCTGTGGGGGATATGCATGCCCGTCTCAAAGTCAATGCCCATTTTTTCTGCCTGGCGCCGGGCCTGGCGGAGCACAGCACCACCCTGCTCACGAAGTCGTACTGCTGCCCGGTAGAAGATGGTGTCCTTGGCGTTATACTTGAGGCAGTTGCTGACGATGAGGTTGAAGTCCTCCTCAAAATCATCAAAATTCAGGTAGCGGTAAGCCTCCAAGTTCTGCTTCATGGTGAAAAAGTCCATGGGCTTTTTGATGTGGTCTAGGTAGTCAGGTACCTGGGAGGGCAGGGCAGGTTTGTCTTAAGTGGAGATATCCTCCTCATAGCCCCAAACCCTGCTTCTAACAAGCCCCCCTGCAATGTATCCAGCAACCTCCTCCCACCACAGTTAGAGGCAGGCATATAGCACAGGGAAAGGAAAGCTGGTTTCTGGTCCTGACTTTACCAGTCACAAGCTGTGTGACTTTGGCAAGTCTCTTCACCTCTCTGGGCCTACTTTTCCTCTCGTGGAAAATGATGATGAAAGTAGAGCCAAATATACTTTCTAGACTACATGAAGCTTTACTAAGAAAATGGCTTGGGGACTCCTCTGAAAGTAAACACCACCTTGCATTCCTATAGTTATTTTTACTTCACAATAACTTATAAGGAGGCTGCTGCCTCAGGCCTCTCATTTTATACCTTTTAGAGAGAAGAGTCTGCCAGTCAGGACCTAGGGCTTCAGAGCTGGT
The DNA here is from genome assembly GCA_963574635.1 of Cheracebus regulus. NCBI lineage: Eukaryota > Metazoa > Chordata > Mammalia > Primates > Pitheciidae > Cheracebus > Cheracebus regulus. The sequence continues at coordinate 14,935 of CAUYQU010022939.1, forward strand.
TCTTTAGGTGCTGAGCCTTCTAAAGTCTCCGTTCTAGGGTTCAGCACCCCGAAAGTGTCTTCCTGCCCTGGGATTATTCATTTGGCAGACTCAGTCCCTGCCTCTGGGGAAGGAGTGCAGACTGCCTCCCATTCTGGGCCCTTGGGGTGTGACAGGGACAAGACAGAGTCCAGGTGATACATGTGGCTCCAGTTCATCCTGCCCCAGAGCCACCAGCCCCTCTCTTCAAGGTCCCCATCTAGTCCCTGGCCCAGACCTGCAGCAGGGTTCCAACTGCGAGAGGAACAGAAAGAAGATGGAGTGAGGGGAAGGGATTCTTACTTCGTCCAATTCGGTTACCTCAGACAGAGGGACCGGCTCGCCGAAGATGTTGCCTGTGTCCTTCTCTTGGAGCTGCTCCAAGGTTTTGCGAAGGAGAATGAGGAAAGGGGTCAGTTGCATCTCCATGGCGATCTGCTGAACCTTGATCTAACACACAAAAAGCCTGATCAGCCAGGCCTCGGCCAGTCCAGTGGCAGAGAGGTCTGAGGAGACAATCCCAGCTGGCCTGGGAACCCACCTTCACAGCTGGGTGTACTCATACAGGTCTACCTTCTACGAGGCTCCACCCAGGGAAACCTGCACCAATTCTGGTCTCCCCCTTTCTTGAACTACCAGCACCAGCTACCTATGTCACATAACCAAGGATTCTGTTCATACTCTCCTGTGACATTCTGCTTCCAGTAGATCTAAAATCACACTGAGGACCAGGAGACCTGACTCCAGTGGCAGCTCTGCCACTATCTGGCTGGGGGACACACGCTTTTCCTTCTCCTGGGTCTGTTTTCTCTTTTATAAAATAGGACTGGCCCAGGAGCACTCACCGTCTCCCTTTTGAGTTTTTCCCGCTTGCGGATCAATTCCACCAGCAGCCGAGCTCGCTCCAAGTCATGCCGGAGCCGCTGCCAGGACTTGAGCTGTTCTTTAAGGGCCCAGTTCTTATCCTCAGAATCTCTCTGTAGAGGCAAAAGGAAGATCAAGAGATGATTAGAGAGGCAGAGGAAAGGTAAGCGGGGAGAAGAGAGCCCAGGAAACTAAGGGCAAGGGCAAGTCAAACCAAAAGAGGGAGCACAGTAGTTTATTGGTAGTCCCTCAATCTGTGTGTCCCCAAGGCATGGCAGAGTAAATGCTTTGTATGTGTTTGTTGATTGAATACATAAACACATAGGAACAACATCTTTTCATTGAGGATTCCATGCTGAACCTGATTTAAGGGCTAGCTTAAAGGAGGAAAGAGCCTAAGCCCTCTGACACTGGAAGCTACAGTTACAAATCTTGGTTTTAGTCTCTCCCTGGCCCTAGCTCCCAGAGCCCACTGGGAACTGGACACAGTACCCCAACTTGGTCACAGTTCCTTTGAGACTGCAGATGTGTCTGTAGGCGACGAAGCAATGGGACCCCATTCCGTGATTGTCGCTTCAGTGTCCAGTAGCTGTGCAGCCTCTGCATGAACTGGCTCTTCCTTTGGATGGTCAGGCGGTTGGTGATTTTACTAAGCCTGGGAGGAAGGAAACAAAGAGTAAAACCTGTTGGGCCCTGATTCTCTTAAGCAGAGCAAGAGTCTCTGGCCAGTGAGAGTTCCTAAATGGGGATGAAGTATCTCTTGTCCAAAAGGCCAGGGACTCTGGGCTTATGGCAAGGAAGAAAGAACGGTGGCCGGGTGCGGTGGCTCACGCCTATAATCCCAGCACTTTGGGAGGCCGAGGTGGGTGGATCACGAGGTCAAGATATTGAGACCATCCTGGCCAACATGGTGAAACCCCATCTCTACTAAAAATACAAAAAAAAATTAGCTGGGCGTGGTGGCACGCGCCTGTGGTCCCAGCTACTCGGGAGGCTGAGGCGGAAGAGTCTCTTGAACCCAGGAGGCGGAGGTTGCAATGAATCGGGATTGGGCCACTGCACTCCAGCCTGGCCACAGAGCAAGACTCCTTCTCAAAAGAAAAAAAAAAAAGAAAGAAAGAGTGGTGCCATCAATGGTACCGCAGCAGATAGGAAACCAAGCTCCTAGCACTAAACCAGATCCTTAACCCTGTACACCAAGGGTCAGGGAATTCCGCCCCTAAGACTGCTCTAGTCACTGCAGCCTAGAGTACTATTTGACCCTGGGAGCCCCACTAAGACTGAACCTTTGAAGGTTTTAAGATTAAATACAACTCTACATAGCAGAAACGTGTAGTAAATCAAAAAATGGCATGAGAGAACTAAACCCTGGCCATCACAACCCAAATGAGCATCAGTAACCACTTCACAACTTCTTGAGCCTCCCCTTCCCTGCTTTTCATTCTATTTGTTTCTTCATAATTAGACCATGTTTTCTATTGCTGCCAGTGGCAGTTCCATCCTCTTCCATCCCAACTTAACAAACCACACCATCAAAGTGAAGGGCAGTTCAAAACACGTTAGCTATGCCAGATAAAAGCTGACATTTCTGGCTCTTAACGTGAAAGTCAAGTGACCTGCTAAAGATAACTCTCTCTTTTGAAAATAATGGTGTTTTTTTGTTTGTCTGTTTGTTTTTTAAACTTCTATGCAGCTCCTGGGAAGATAGCCCAGCCCTGCTGTTCCACTCCTGGGAGGAAGATAGCCCAGCCTTGCCATTCCACTCAGGAGGCTGCCAGTTCGGGCCTCTCCAGGAGGCTCCTTTGTCCCTCACCTGCCTGTCCACCTGCTCCCCACCTACCTGTGTGGTGGGATGCAGGGCACTGACACCACAGGCGCCGCTGCCCGCTTCTCTGCCAGGATCTTTCGTGCCTTCTTCATTTTTATCCGGGACTTGGCCTTGGCTTTCTTGACTTTCTCTGAGCTCCAGCCCTTACCCTCATCCTCCTCCTCCTCTTCATCCTCCTCACCCTCACTGTGGGACAGGGCAGGCAGGCGGCGTGCTGAACCTGGAGGCGTGTGGATGTCGCAGTAGGCTGTCTTGCGGACACTGAAAGAGGTGCCGTTGGCGCCCGTCTCCCGCACAGGCTCCATCTTCATGTAAAGGCCAGCCTGCTGGGCGCATGTCACATGGAAGGCTGTGTAACAGTTGGCCTTGTGGCACTGGATGCAGGCCCCTGAGCCCCGCTGTTTGCAAATGTAGCAGGTGAGCTTCCAGCGAGCTGGTGGGATGTGCTCAATGCTGTCAATAGGCTCTAGGAAGACCGTGTTGGCAAAGCAGACCTCAGGGATCCACAAGGCACACACCACGTGGGCCCAGCGCCCGTCATCTGTCTGCTTGAAGGCACCGCCCTTGTTGGGGCACAGGGCACAATCCACAGCGCGAGAGGGTGACTGCAGGCAACGGCGGCACAGCCACTGGCCCTCAGGGATATAGGGTACACCATAGCATTCCTGGTGCACAGCCAGGTTGCACATGTCACAGAAGAGGATGACATTGCTGTTCTGGCACTCACCATCGTTGCAGATACAGCAAACAGCATCCTCGTCCACTAGCGCATTGGGGTCGCCTTTATTATGACTCTCAAAGTAGGACTCCTTCTCCAGCCGGTCCATTAGGTACTCAAAGATCTCCTGAGGGATGGGACTTACACCCTCTGTCTTCCGACGCTCATTCATGATATCCAGCCAGATGTAGTCCTCCTCATCCATGTCATACTCTACTTCCTCATCCAGCTCCTCTGCAGACTTCTCAATGTACCTAGAACAGTACACACAGGGAGCTCAGCTTCACATGGTTGAGATTTCCCTCCCTTAAAGGCAATGAGTCATTTGCCACTGAGCACTTACTCTCTGCCTGTGCCTTTCAGATGTGTTGTTTCATTTCATCCTCACCTTAACTCTAGATACAATAGGTACTATCATCATCTCTATTTTGCTGAAAAGAAAACTTAAGGCTTGGGAGGTTAATCACCCAGTGCCACCTCACTTGTGAGAAAGTGGTAAAGCTGGGATGTGAACCCAGGCCTGCCACTACAAAGCTCATGTCCTAGCTGCTATATGTGACACCGTCTTTGGGTTACAGAGGCACAGCTAGCCTCCTCTAAAGGGAGGAAGGTAGGGCAGCTAGGACCCCTTGGAGTGGTCCAGATGATGGTACAAAGAATCAGGGGAAGAAGGAAGGTCCTTGGATGTCACTGCCAAATTACATATAAGTAGCTTTAACACTGGTGGGCAGAGCCTCAACTAGACTGCCATGGGTCTTCTCTCAGCTCAGGGCTCCCTCAAACTCAGGGTGCTATGTTTGTTCACTGGATAGCCTTGGGAGATAACAATCATAATAGCTAAGTTTTACCAAGCATTTACTATGAGCCAGGCATTGTGCTAAACTATTACGTTTATTCTTACCACAGCCATAGAGTTAGTGTTCTTATTGTCCTCATTTTGTAGATGAGGAAACTTAAGCTTTGAGAAGTTAATCAAAACATAGATAGGTCACAACAATGGAGTAGCAGAGGCAGAGGCATCAACCTCCAGCCCCAGTGCTCTTACTGTCCACCCTGTATCACTGTGCCACCAGGCCTGGAACTGAGGGCTGCTCTATGTGCTTGTCACACAGAGAAGTGCTCTTTGCCCTGCCATGCTATAGATGGCCTGGACTCTGGCACTGTAAACTATAGGGTACAAAGGAAAAAATGGGGCTTTGGCTTCTAAGCAAACCAGATTTAAATCCTGCCTCTGCCATTTTGTGACTTTTAGGACATTACTGCTGTTATGAATCTCAGTTTTATTCATGACAGAACAAGGATAATACTACCTACTCAGAAAGATACTGTCAGGATTATATGGAATTATTAAAATGAACAGGCTACAAACTTTTGACTTTTACATTTATTTATATAGTGCCTTGCCCGGTGCCTACTACCCCTTCAGGCTCCAGCATTCCCCAGCAGGCCCAGGGAAGAAAGTGTGAGCACCTTGGTATAAAACACCACCTAACCACTAAGTCATGTGACCACATACAGACATGTGTGCAAACATGTACACTTATCTTTTTATTAGTAAGTTGTTTTAAAAAATGAATGAACTAAGTCAAGTGGCACATAGCAGGCCCTAGAAAAACATTAGCTCCTGTTTCTCCTCCCATGGGGCAAATGGGACTTTGGTTGCTAGAGTGGGCCAGGCACACACAGGCTCTGGAGCCACACTGCCTGGGTCCTGTCTAACAGAGGGCAAGTGAGCTAATCTCCCTGGGACTTGTTTCTTCACCTATAAAGTGATGATGCTAATCTGAACCTATTTCACGCAGCTATTGTGAGCATTAAATGAGTTAATGCAGGTAAAGTGCTTAGGACAGTGCCTGATGTGCAGCAAACACTCAGTAAATGTTAACTTACTAGTTTTTATTTTGGCCCTTACCCACCTTCCTAGCATTACAGCTGTTTATTTATCTAACTGCTCCACTACAGGATAGAAGTGGGGGGGTTGTGTCTGATTCACCATACAGATACAGGCACTCAGTACTGTTCATTTGAAAGGCATTTTGAGGGTGGTAGGGAAGAGAGAGACTGAAACATTGTAGGAAGCAGTTTCTTCCTTTTTAGCCCTTTACCTCTTCCCCAAGGTGACTGCAACATCTCTATCTTTGAACAAGTGTATGACTCATGGATGGTGTGAACCATCTGGCTTCTTCCAGGCCTTGGCACCAGCTCTGTTGAGCACCAATTCTCACCCTTTTCTCTGCCATGACACACGTGACATTATGTGATGGTACATAACACACTCCCACAGGCACCCAGATTACAGGCTGCAGTACAGATAAGTTAGGCTGCATGTCATGTATAATTCCTGGCACACCAGCTGACATGCCACCCTCTCTCTCCCCCTCAAGGAAGCATATCGGAATGCAAGCAAGAGAAAGTGATGTTGTTAGAGAGATGACCTCAAATTTTCTCAATTTATTTTATTTTTTTAAGACGGGGTTTCACCATGTTGGTCAGGCTGGTTTTGAACTCCCAACCTCAGGTGATCTGCCCGCCTTGGCCTCCAAAGTGCTTGGATTACAGGCATGAGCCACCATGCCCGGCCAAATCTGCTCAATGTATATAAAAAGTAAATCATTTCCAAAACTTGGGCAGTTTTACCAACAGTGGTAACAAATCCCATGCAATATACTTCTCCCAGCTGTTTGCAGTATACCTGCTGAGAACTGTTCCCCTAAAAAATGGATCTGATCCCCAGAAAGAGTGAATCTAAGTGGAGGGAGGAAGAAAAGGAGCTGAATGAACTGGGCTGGGCTGCCTGTCAGAGCAGAGCGCTCAAGGGCCATTGGGAGGGAGGGGAAGCCCAAAGAGGGGTCTGTGTGTTAGGAGTAGGGCGGAGGTGGGTATGGCAGTCAGTGTGAAAAGAGAAAGAATGTGGAAAGACAGAAGGAACTGGAGTTGGACTGAAAAGATTAAAGAATGGGAGAAGAGGGAGATGGGTTTAAACTCAAACAGTGGAGGGATGAAAGTGCTACGTGCCATATTGCTTGTGTTCCCATATTTGCTTTTAAAGAACTGAGGTTTATGTGGCTCACGCCTGTTATCCCAGCACTGTGGGAGGCTGTGGGCGGATAAGGAGGTCAGGAAATAGAGACCATCGTCGCCAACATGGTGAAACCCCCGTGTCTACTAAAAACACAAAAAATAGCTGGGTGTGGTGGCACGTGCCTGTAATCCCAGCTACTCAGGAGGCTGAGGCATGAGATCACTTGAACCCAGGAGGCAGAGGTTGCAGTGAACCCAGATCGCACCACTGCACTCCAGCCTGGCAACAGAGCAAGACTCCATCCCAAAAATTAAATAAATAAATAAATAAAATAAAAATTGAGGTTTAACATTATGTGGACTGCACTTTTGGTAAAAAACGTTTTTTATATAAAAGGCTTTATGACAAATCCTCCTCAGAGATCAAGCCTTCTGATTAGCTGACAACAAAACTTACCACTGTTGGCAAATTAACTCATCAGAATGCTTTCTTTGCCTTGGATGCCAACTTTCACAGAGGTTTTACACTTGGTTTTTGTACCATCCTTCAGCCAGGATTTCTCCACGTAGTTTCACCACCACACTGCCCCTCTACATCCCTTCATCTTTTACCTTATGTTAAAGGAACAATTAAGTGACAAAAATAGAAGGGCCACTGGAGGAGTATTAAATATTGCTTAAGTATAAAATACTGCTTCAACATGTTAAAGGTTAGATAACAATAACAGAACAAATAATGTGAGAAATACAGAGGTAGATTTACAAAGTGCTTTTAGTACCTTATGAAATTAGTGACCCTGGTCTTCTAACTTTAGGGAGGCAGAGAAATTCTGTATCTACTCTGCAGATGGGGTCCGTAAAACACTGTAAGTTGGATGCATTTCCCAAGGTCATGCAGTTAGGAAATGGAGAAGGCCAAGAATCAGAAATAGGATGTTTTGGCACCGTAGAAATAGTTACAGCTCAGGAGTCCGAGGAACCTGGGTTTGAATCCCAGTTCAGCTATCTACTGGCATGTGATTTTAGGTAAGTATGCCTGGGCACAGTGGCTCATGCCTACAATCTCAGCACTTTGGGAGGCTGAGGGGTGGATCGCTTGAGTCCAGGAATTCAGGACCAGCCTGGGCAACATGGTGAAACCCCATCTCTACAAAAACATTTTAAAAACTAGCTGGGCATGGTGGCATGCGCCTGTAGTCGCAGCTACTCAGGAGGCTGAGTAGGAGGATCATTTAAGCACGGGAGGCAGAAGTTGCAGTGAGCCAAGATTATGCCACTGTACTCCAGCCTGGGTGACAGAGCCAGACCCTGCCTCAAAAAAAACCCAAAAAAAACAAAACAAAACAAAACAAACAAAACAGAGAGATAAATCTGGCACCCTTTCTTGACCATAGTTTCCTCATCTGTGAAATGAGAAAAATACCTGAGTGTTGAGAATAATAAAGGAGTGGCATGTGGCATTGTAGAATAAGTGCCACCATTAGTGGGGTACCATTCCTTTCATTGCCCTGGCAAAATCAGTGTTCTTTCACTATTCTTTACTCCTGCCACTCTTCTATCTGTGCCTCTCACCTCTCTCTGGCTCCTGAGCCCTGCTTGACCAGTTTTCCAGAGCTGCAAGATAGAGGTGGCCTTACCGGTAATAGGAAGTTGGCCGGGGTGGGGCATCAGGGGTGTCCTGTTCCAGCTCCCGATAGACCACCTCTGGCAGCTTGGGAGTGGTGCTCGCAGAAACACTGTGGTGGTGGTGATGGTTGGAGTCCTTGCGCTTCTCCTTGTTCTTATGTTTGCCTGACTTGGGAGTAGCAGCTGGCGTCTCAGTGTTCTCCTTGTTGCTGCCATTCTCGGGGGCCTCCTCAGGGGCTTCCTCATCCTCTGACACCACATCCAGGTTGTCAAAGATGCTGATGCGGTGGACACGGCCATGCAGGTCCACCTCCACCATGCGCTGGGCCTGTGCATAGCTCATCACCTCACGGCCTGGTGACTGTGAGACCTCTGAGGGGCTGGGTGACTGCTTGTTAGCTGGGCGTGACTGGCGCCCTTTCTTCTTGTGCTTGCGGAGTGGAGTCTGTTGCGGGGGTGGTGGATTGTCGTGGTCATAATGGTACAGGTGGTACTCAATACCACTGTAACTCTTGTAGACCTTTCGACAGGTCTCCACCGGGCACTCGTATGGTGGCTTAGTCGCCCGCAAGTTGTGGCAGAAAGTCTTCACATCAAAGTCCACCCCCATGCTGTCACATCTAGAATATACAGATCAGTTAGCATAAGGCTGGGGATGAGTTACTGGCCACTTGCACCAGAGACCCCAGTCTTTCTAGTCCTCCCCCTTACTTGGTGTCACCAGATCCTAGCCAGCCTACCTCTACAGTGTCTCCAAATGCCATCTCCTCTACCATGGCCCAGATCTGGACCCTCATCACCTCTTGCCTGGTCATCCTGCCCTATGTCTCAACTCCTCTAGCCCAATCTCACATCATATTGGAGAGGCAGCAATGATGCCAGTCTCCTCACTAAAAGCCTCCTGATGCTCGCCAGTTCCTTCAAGATAATCTTCCAAATTCTCGATGATGCCATTCAAAGAGCTCTTCTCACTGTCTGGCCCTAGTTCTCCTTTCCAGATTCTTTTTACAAGTTACAGCTGTTTTTGTCTATACAGAGGAACCTGCCATTCCCTGAATGTTATAGCCTCTCATTCCTCTCTGATTGGTGGGCTCCTACTCAGTCTTCAAAAAACCAGCTCAAATGACACTTCTGACACAGCTTCTTTGATTCTCCCATTGGGGAGATGTTTCCACAGCATTCCATTCTCACCTCTACCACAGCACTTGACATACAGAAAGTTGTCTCCCCGTCTAGACTGGGAGCTGTGTAGTAAAGACACCGGAGCCTATCCACCTCTGTATCCCCAGTACCTAGCACGCACTGGACACTCAGTTTTTGGCAAATGAATGACCTGTTGAATGCATAGCTGAATAAGGGGGATCACCAGATTGAGAGCTCAGATGGGATGAAGGCCATGCAGAAGGCTGAATGGTGGCCAATGATTTAGCCGTGGAATCCTACAGAAATCACTGGATCACAGAAAGAATTCATTTACTTTTGAGGTCTTTATGGGGAGCCTGGCTCTGGGACTGAGTAAGGAGATGAACCGTGAAGCCAAGTGAAACTGAGGTCATTTAGTCAGTGACAGCAGCCTGTATTACATTTGAGCACTTCTTTCACCCATTCACGCAACAACAACTGAGTGATTACCAAGTGCCAGGCCCTAAGGGTACAAACACGAACATGGCAAATTAGGCATGCTCAGATCCATGCATGTATGCAGGGGCCCTCCCTTCCCCCTCCATAACATTCTTGGGGGAGTGTTAGACAGCAGATGGCACCAGGCCTCAGGAAGCCCAGCTTGGTCAGAAGACTGCCCCAACTTCTCTCGGCCTAGCCCGGTTCAACAATTCAGCTAGGGGCTTGGCACCATCTCAGCCGGGCAGAGCTACCCTGAACTCAATGACAACATAACCCCTGTTGGTCTCGCCACCTGTGCCTTAACCAGGTAGGTGGGCTGCTTCAGCTCCTCTGTCAATGGCTCCCGACGCTCACATCAGCAACGCTACACGTCCAACTGCAACTCTCCTGCTTCCTACCTGCGGGCTGTGTCCTTAAACATAAGCCAACCGAAGCACAAACAAGCTCTCCTCTTTCCAAGCTGGGTCCCGGATGAATGGCTCCCAAAGTAGCACAGCGAACCCAGCAATGTCCCCTTGGGACCCGGCAGCAGAAGCACAGGTGAGGGAGACGAGAACTTAGATCAAAAAGCCCGCGGAGAGGGCCCAAGGGGAATGGCGGCTGCATCTGCCCCTGGAGCTCAGGGGGCTGGAGGAAGCAGGGGGCGGGGGCCGAAGAGATAGGGCTGGGCCCCGGCAGTGCCCGCAGCCCACTCTCCGGATGCGGTGGCGTTTCCCCTCTGTCGAAATGTAACAAGTGAAACAAGGCTCCCCTCCCGCCACTGGCCCAGGCAGCCCCGAAAAATACACTGTTGCCCCAGGATGCCTGCTGGGAACCAATGCAGTCAGTTCTCCCAGCTGGAGTTGCCAGAGGCTCCCGGGCCACGCGGCTCAGTGCGCGCCCGACGAACGTGGCCTACCCCTTTCCTACCGGCCACTCCCGCCCTGGTCCCAGGCCCGCACTCACCGGCCACCTCGAGTCCGGGCTCATCGCCGGGGGCGCCCGCCGGGGCTCCGACCCCACTTGGGAGGCCGGCGGGTAAGTCGGGCCGGGAAGGGGGAGCCCCAACTCGAGACTGTAGACCTTGCCACCCCGGCCCCCTGCCGCCCCGCGCTGTGGCTCCGGCTCCCGGGGATTCCTGCGCTGACCCCTGCTGCTCCCGGTCCCGCCGGCGCCCCGGGGTCTCAACTCCGTCGGCCGCCGCCGGTTTCGCGAGCTCCTAGGATGTCCAGCCTCAGGACCGGGCGCCGCTGGAACAATGGAGGCTCCCCGAGGCAGCGCCAGGGCAGCGGAGGCGGAGACCGTGGCGGCAAAGGCTGGGGCAGCGGCGGC
>CAUYQU010022940.1:0-58982 GCA_963574635.1 Cheracebus regulus
GTCTGAAGTTGAGGAAGCAATTAATAGCCTACTAATCAAAAGAAGTCCAGGGCCAGACAGGTTCACAGCCGAATTCTACCAGACATACAAAGAGGAGATGGTACCACTCCTTCTGAAACTATTCCAAACAATACAAAAAGAAGAATTCTCCCCAACTCATTTTATGAGACCAGCATCATCCTGATACCAAAACCTGGCAGAGACACAACAAAAAAAGAAACTTCAGGCCAATCTCCATGATGGACATAGATGCAAAAATCTTCAATAAAATACTGGCAAACTGATTGCAACAGTACATCAAAAAGCTTATCCATCATGATCAAATAGGCTTCATCCTGGGAATGCAAGGCTGGTTCAACATATGCAAGTCCATAAATGTAATCTACCATATAAATAGAACCAAAGACAAAAACTGCATGTTTATCTCAATAGATGCAGAGAAGGCCTTTGACAAAATTCAGCAGCCCTTTATGCTAAAAACTCTCAATCAACCAGGTGTTGATGAAATGTATCACAAAAGAACAAAAGCAATTTATGACAAACTCACTGCCAATATCACACTGAATGGGCAAAAACTGGAAGCATTCCCTTTGAAATCTGGCACTAGACAAGGTTGCCCTCTCTCACCACCCTTATTCAATATAGTATTGGAAGTTTTAGCCAGAGCAATCAGGCAAGAAAAAGAAATAAAGAGTATTCAATTAGGAAAGGAGGAAGTCAAATTGCCTCTATTTGTAGACGACATGATTGTATATTTAGAAGACTCCATCATCTCAGCCCAAACTCTCCTTAAGCTGATAAGCAACTTCAGCAAAGTCACAGGATACAAAATCAATGTGCAGAAATCACAAGCATTCCTATACATCAATAACAGACAAACAGAGAGCCAAATCAAGAGTGAACCCCCATTCACAATTGCTACAAGGAGAATAAAATACCTAGGAATGCAACTAACAAAGGATGTAAAGGACCTCTTCAAGGAGAACTACAAACCACTGCTCAAGGAAATAAGAGAGGACACAAACAAATGGAAAAACATTCAATGTTCATGGTTAGGAAGAATCAATATCGTGAAAATGGCCATACTGCCCAAAGTAATTTATAGATTTAATGCTATCCCCTTCAAACTACCAATGATCTTCTTCACAGAACTGGAAAAAACCACTTTAAACTTGTGGGAACCACAAGGGAGCCCACATAGCCAAGAGAGTCCTAAGCAAAAAGAACAAAGCTGGCACCATCACACTGCTGGACTTCAAGCTATACTATAAGGCAACAGTAATCAAAACAGCACAGCATGATACTGGTATCAAAACAGAGACATAGACCAATGGAACAGAACAGAGGCCTCCGGAGCAACAACACTCATCTACAACCATCTAATCTTTGACAAACCTGACAAAAACAAGCAATGGGGAAAGGATCCCCTGTTTAATGAATGGCATTGGAAAAATTGGCTAGCAATGTGCAGAAAGCAGGAACTGGACCCCTTCCTGACACCTTACATGAAAATTAACTCCAGAAGGATTAAAGACTTAAACATAAGACCTAACACCATAAAAACCCTAGAAGAAAACCTAGGCAAAACCATCCAGGACATAGGCATAGGCAAGGACTTCATGACTAAAACACCAAAGCAATGGTAACAAAAGCCAAGACAGACAAATGGGATCTAATTAAACTTCAGAGCTTCTGTACAACAAAAGAAACATCATTAGAGTGAACCAGCAACCAACAGAATGGGATAAAAATTTTGCAATCTACCCATCTGACAAAGGGCTAATATCCAGAATCTACAAAGAACTAAAACAGATTTATAAGAAAAAAACAAACCCATTCAAAAGTGGGCAAAGGATATGAACAGACATTTTTCAAAAGAAGACATTTATGAGGCCAACAAACATATTGAAAAAATGCTCATCATTACTGGTCATTAGAGAAATGCAAATCAAAACCACATTGAGATACCATCTCATGCCATTTAGAATGGCAATCATTAAAAAATCTGGAGACAACAGATGCTGGAGAGGTTGTGGAGAAATAGGAACACTTTTACACTGTTGGTGGGAGTGTAAATTAGTTCAACCATTGTGGAAGACAGTGTGGTGATTCCTCAAGGATTTAGAAATAGAATTCCATTTGACCCAGAAATCCCATTACTGAGTATATACCCAAAGGATTATAAATCATTCTGTTGTAAAGACACATGCACATGCATGTTCATTATGGCACTATTTGCAATAGCAAAGACCTGGAACCAACCCAAATGTCCATCAATGATAGACTGTACAGGGAAAATGTGGCACATATACAGCATGGAATACTATACAACCATAAAAAACAATGAGTTTGTGTCCTTTGTAGGGACATGGCTGAACCTGGAAACCATCATTCTCAGCAAACTGACACAGGAACAGAAAATCAAACACTGCATGTTCTCACTCATAGATGGATGTTGAACAATGAGACCACGTGGACACAGAGATGGGAGCATCACACACTCAGATCCGTTGGGGGGAGTTAGGGGAGGGATAGTGGGGGGGGAAGGTGGGAGGGATAATGTGGGAAGAAATGTCGGGTGTAGGTGATGGGGGGATGGAGGCAGAAAACCACCTTGCCATGAATGTACCTATGCAACAATCTTGCGTGATCTGCACATGTAACCCAGAACTTAAAATACAATTAAAAAAAAGAAATAATTAAAAAAACCCCCAAGAACATTGATATATACAATATATATGAATATCAAAATAATTATGCTAAGAGAAAGAAATCAGAAAAAAGAGTGTATGCTGTATGATTCTATTATACAAATCTAGAAAATGCAAACTGATCTATAGTGACAGCAGATCAGTGGTTCCATGGGGTGTGGAGGATGAGGAGGGCAAGAGTGCACGATTGTAAAGGGAACAAGGAAACTTTGGGGAGTGATGGACATGTTCACCATCGTGATTGTGGTGATGGTTGATGGGTGCATACCTATATTAAAATCTAACAAACTGTACAGGTAAAATATGTGCACTTTATACCAATTATCCCTGAGTAATGCTTTTTAAAACACTGTCTTGTCTGAAGCTTAAAATCTGGTCTCCAAGACCAATATTCTCCAGAAGTCTTCTCCTGACATGACAATTCCTTCTTCTCATGACACCGCTGGTCTCCTGCTCTTTCTAAACCCCGCGTCCCTTGGAACAATGGCCCCACAACCACCACTTTCCCTCAGAGTGTGAGCCAGTCCTTGCCCTGTGGTTCCATCTAGTCAGTGACACCAAACAGATCTGGCCCCCCTCCTTGACCCCTCTGAAGCTCCCATAGCGCCATGATTTTCTCCAATCTCCTAGCCTCTTGCAATGTTTGTTGAATTTCCATCTCCAGCCATGCTCCTTCTTCCTATTTTTTCTCCTTTGGGAAGAAACCATGCAAAACCTTGTTTCTCCACTACACAATATTTGGAAATAGAGGTTATAATTGTATTTATTTTTGACTAAGACCAAAAGTCACTTTAGCTAGATCACTAGTTTAGAGAAGATGAAATTTTATAATAGGTTGCGAACTATTTGACGTAAAAGAGGAGCGAGGAAACAAATTAACGTGGATTAGAGGTATAAAATAAGCCAAGGAGAGTGCTAAGTTCTGCCAGGCTCAGCCCTGTAATCCCAGCACTTTGGGAGGCTGAGGCAGGCGGATCACAAGGTCAGGAGTTTGGGATAAGCCTGGCTAACATGGTGAAACCCCATCTCTACTAAAGATAAAGAAAAAAAAATTAGCTGAATGGGGTGGTGTGTGCCTTTAATTCCAGCTACTTGGGAGGCTGAGGTAGGAGAATCGTTTGAACTCGGGAGGCTGAGGTTGCAGTGAGCCAAGATCACACCACCGCACTCCAGCCTGGGCGACAGGGCAAGACTCTGTCTCAAAAAAAAAAAAAAAAAAAAAAAAGAAGGGAGTACTAAATTCTGTTAAAAGTATATCTCACTCAATTCATTCTTGGTCTTGAATATGGAGACCTCTGGCTTTCCAGCTCCACTGGGCCCTGGATCTCTGGCAGCCAGAGCCTCACCTTCCAGGCAGTAGATTTAAAGAGTCTTTTGGAGAAATTTGAGCAGCCCAAGAAAAAAAGAAAGCTTATAGCTAGTGACATACGGGTTCCCAACAGACTGCTCATCCAAAGCATTTTATACTGAATCCTATAGTAGATATTGCCTGCTCAGTTTCCACTCACTATACACATATTTTTGTTGTTTGTTTTGTGTGTGTGTGTTTTTTGACAAGTCTTTTCATTACTCAAGAAAGTTTCATTTTTTATTTAGCTTTCTGACTGTGCTTGTGCCTTCAACAATTTAACAAAGATTTTCTACTCTGTGATAAGGAAAGCACGCTTGATCCTGTCACGAACACATTTAGCACACATGCAACCACCATAGGCCCTGCTGACAAGTTTCTTTGTTTTGGACAATCTCATAAGAACTTTAGGTCTTACAGCACGAACCCCTCAAAGTCTGCCTGGGCACATGCCACATGCAGATTCTGGTGCTTTTCCAACCTTCTTGGTATAAAGATAAACGATTCTATTACCAGGGGTTCGGGACAGCCTAGTTTTGTTGGAGGCTGTTTTGTAGGAATGCCTATGTTGGTATGCCAAACGCTGGACCATCTTGAGTGCCCCTCAACGGACTGTTCCTGAGAGCTCTAGGCTTCCTCAGCTCCTTGGATGGCAGCTGATTGTCTTATTTATTTATTTATTTTTGTTACCAGGCTGGAGTGCAGTGGTGCAATCTCAAATCACTGCAACCTCTGCCTCCCACTGTTAAGCGATTCCTCCGCTTCAGCCTTCCGAGCAGCTGGGACTACAAACACACATCACCACGCCTGGCTAATTTTTTTGTATTTTAGTAGAGATGGGGTTTCACTATGTTCGTTAGGATAGTCTCAGTCTCCTGACCTCATGATCCGCCCACATTGGCTTCCAAAAGTGCTGGGATTACAGGCCTGAGCCACTGTGCCCAGCCACTATATACATATTTTTAATTGAGACCATATTCCCCACCTACTTTATTACTGGAATTCACTTTGCTTGAAGGGAGCTTAGGCAGACTTCAGTCCCCATCATTGCCTAGCATACCATATTTAAAACAAACCAACCTTGAATTTAAGTGAAACCTGCAAGTTTACTCTGTGGACCAATGGGCTGCTACATACAGTTGAGGAGCTTTGGTGGAGTGGCCAGTGTGTTTCTACAGATGTTCATCTTGAGCAATTGTGAAATTAGTTTAGACAGTGCTGGCTTTTGTGCTCAAAGAAGTGAACAGATCAAGTATCATTTTCAGAAAAATAGTTTTTAATTACTTCTCAATGAGAGGACATTCTGGGGCATTCACTCTTCTCCAGTCACAGCCGGAATTGGCTTCCTTTGGTATCTGCTGACAGTGGCTGAAAGGAGCTGATCTGAGTTCCTCTCCCTCCACATTCTGGAGTGGCTCCTTACTGAGTCAGAGAGTGAATTAACAATTGTTTAGCTTCCTCCTTGGAGCTGGGTACCGAGCCAACCTCTTTACAGAGAGCTGTTGCTCTTGTGGTCAGAGTTACCCTGCAGTTTTCTCCTGGCTCTTACATGACATATCCCAGTACAGGCGTCAAGCCACTGAGACAAAGCCACACCCTGGCTAGTCCTAGCTCTTCCTTTCCTCCCTCCTTTCCTCCCTCCCTCCCTCCCTCTCTCCCTTCCTTCCTTCCTCCCTCTCTCCCTTCTTTCTTTTTTTTCTTTCTTTCTGATGGAGTCTCATTCTGTTGCCAGACTGGAGTGCAGTAGCGCAATCTTGGCTCACTGCAACCTCCGACTCCCTGCTTCCAGTGATTCTGCTGGGACTACAGGCACGGGTCACCACGCCTGGCTATTTTTTTTTTTTTTTTTTTGGTACTTTTAGTAAAGAGGGAATTTCAGCATGTTGACCAGGCCAGTGTTGAACTGAAATCCTCCTGGCTTCAAGTGATCCACCCACCTTGGCATCTCAAAGTACTGGGTTTTACAGGCATGAACCACTGTGCCCAGCCCTCCCTTTTTTTCTTAGGTAATTAAGAGTACGGGCTGGGCACGGTGGCTCATGCCTGTAATCTCAGCACTTTAGGAGGTTGAGAAGGGTGGATTACCTGAGGTCAGAAGTTTGAGACGAGCCTGGCCAAAGTGGTGAAACCCTGTCTTTACTCAAAATACAAAGATTAGCCAGGTGTGGTGGTACACATCTGTAATCCCAGCAACTCGTGAAGCCAAAGCAGGGAAATCACTTGAATCCGGGAAGTGGAACTGCAGTGAGCTGAGATTGCGCCATTGCACTGTAGCTTGGGCGACTACAGTGAAACTCCGTGTCAAAAAAAAAAAAAAGTACAGAAAGTCGACATAAAGCACAGAAAATTATTCTTTGTTATCTAGGCAGAATACAGAGAAGATAATAAACTACCTATTGATGGGTGAAGGTGTCAATCGGTAACCAAGGAAGCAAACCCATCAAAACTGCACGAACTTCGCTAAGATTTTAATGTGCTTCATATCTCCTTTTCAGGTTTAGGTATTATAAACCAAGGGAAACAAAATTCACTACTGAGTTTTGTTCTTTATTATGCTCTTTCGTGTCCTGGAACATATAGACACTTTAGGTTAGATTTCATAGCTCCTTTAGGGCAAAACGAACTTCATAATAAAATTAAGATGTTATTTTTGTTAACATGCAATGAGTCCATCAATTACTGACTTTCTATGAATTAATCTTTAAATTTTTTCAGTTTCAATTTTCAATATGTTGAATATTGATAGTCCACATAAGTAAAAGATTTTTGGGGTCTCAAGAGTGTAAAGAGCTCTGGAGAGCAAAAAGATTGGGAACCACTGCTTTAATGCAAAATGACTCCTTTCTTCTTGATAAAATAAAAGCACATACATAGTTGAATTATTCTGTCTTGATTTTTCCTAGAATAGTTACAAATTCTCATATTGATAACTTTTAATGAAAATAACTCACTTTTATTTCAGAGAGAAAATGGGGATAGGTAGTAGATAACTGAGTCTCATCTGTAATATACAGCATTTTAGCAGATTAGTGAAGATCTTCCTACAAGTTTCGGGAGCCAGAACACATTGCTTTTACATCTGAAAATGACAAATATACCTGTCTTTCTATAGCATGTAAAAATAAGAAGCAATATTATATAACTTAAAATTTTACTTAGTAATCAACATTTCAGTATTCTGCCTTCCTTATCTCAGTATCCAATGATTATCTATGAGTTATCTCAAGTTTCTATCAATTCAAAGTTTTAAGTTAATTAAATATCTTGGAAATTAACATCCATCTACTTACTATAAAACTTAATTATTGTTGAAATAAAATTAATCAGAATGATTCAATTTAGCTAAACATAAATTTACATTTTCATTATCTTAAATCATATAGAAGTAATGCTAACTTATTTGATCAGTAAACCTGTGTAGGTTTAAGAAAAAAACATTCCCAAGTAAAATAAAAAGTATGGTTGTATTATCTTTAACATTGATAAGTTGAAGACAACAGAGCTGTTTTTATTGAACCAAAACTGAACTAGTAGTTTTTGCCAAAGATTTACCTTAATTATAGTTCTGGATTCTAATATATTTCTGAGTTTCTTAATATATTCTTAATATATTTCTGGATTTTTAATTTTTTTTGAATTTTTGTAAGAGTAATTTATTTAAGTATAGCACATTTAAAGTATTTGAAGTTCACTTCTTTCTTTCCTTCTTTCCCTCTCTCTCTTTCTTTCTTTTTCTTTCTTTCTTTCTTCTCTCCCTTCCTCCCTCTTTCTTTCCTTCCTTCTTTTTCTTTCTCTCTCTCTCTCTCTCTTTCTTTTTTCGACAGGGTTTTGCTCTGTTGTCCAGGCTGGAGTGCAGTGGTATGATCTCAGCTCACTGCAACCTCCGCCTCCTGGGTTCAAGTAATTCTTGTGCCTCAGTTACTGAGTAGCTGGAATTATAGGTGTGCATCACTGCACTTGGCTAATTTTTAAATTTTTAATAGAGATGGGATTTCACCATATTGGCCAGACTGGTCTTAAACTCCTGACCTCATGTGGTCTGTCTGCCTTGGCCTCCCAAAGTTCTGGGATGAAGTTCACTTTTCTGATTTTCTGATAATCTTGGGAATATCCCATCTATATAAGCACTTATTTATCTCTTATGTAAATCAAAACACACTCCTTTAATTTAAGAGACTTCATAATGTAATTTTCTGATACCCCTGGGAGACAGGAAAACATCCAGTTACAAAGAAAGATACAATCTTTTGTAAGTTATACCACATAGATGTACATATACATAGTGAACTTAAAGCTTTGGTTCTAGGTTAGCCACAGGTCAAGCATTGATACAGAAATACCAAAACACCCTGAACTAGACATCAAAGAGCTGTTCTCCTTCCTGGTGAGCTTGAAATTCTTGCTTGGTTTGGCTCAAAATAGACACATAGATAAACAAAAAAGATGAATCAAATTATACATGTTCACTTCAGTCAAGGAAAAAATAGATAAGACCAGGTACAATGGCAGGCACCTATAGTCCCAGGCTTGAGGGTTGCTTGAGCCCAGGAGTTTGAGGTCAGCCTGGGCAACATAGTGAGACCCTCTGAAAAAAAAAAAAAAGAAAAGAAAACAGATATTTAGAATCTCTTAACCCAATTTTGGAGACCACCAAATGCTCATGCATTAAAACCAATTTCCTAATCTTTTCTGACCCCAATGGGAAATAATTTATCAACCATAAATAAAAGACATACATATACACAGATAATAGCAAGGAAAATAAACTAGAGAAATGGAGAGTTAGCAAAGTTAAACTTCTATTGTCACTTGGTGTTTATCTCCAGGAGCTAAGAAAATATGTGCCTGGACTCAAGTCACTTACTGGTTACGCTTTCCTGGCAATGTAGTTTACTTGCCTCTGTCAGGTGAATTCATTGGGCATTTTGGTAGAAGACCTCCAAAAAGATAATTCTTAAAAAAGGTAAAATAATGACTCCAATACACATGTAAAATGAACAGATGTCTAAGATTTTACTTAAACCATTAATGAAGGAACTAGTAAGCTATCACAACCAGTTTCTTGTTTTCAGTATTTAAAATATTATAAAGCCATTGTTGTATAATGATATTACAAAGCCACTGTCATCTTATAAAGCCATTGTATATGATATTATAAAGCCATTGTCACAGGCAAAAAATTGTAAGAAAAAATATTGTAGTGGTATGTCAGGCAGTTAAATGTTATGGTATTTGTTAACTTAAAACATTTTTTTGCATTGTTACTTTTTATGAATACAAATTTTGTACTCATAATTTTGTATTCTTTTCTTTAAATAATCCCTCTCCCTAAATTGTATAAGCTTCAGGCTTCACAAAACCTCCTAAAAAGAGGCAAGGCAATCTGTGGAGGTGGAAGTAGAGATGGGGGTGAGGGGCAGTATGGTGCAGGTTCCTATTTCAGGATTTAGAAAGTGGAAAGTTTGGAGTAATGA
Source organism: Cheracebus regulus (assembly GCA_963574635.1). Taxonomy (NCBI): domain Eukaryota; kingdom Metazoa; phylum Chordata; class Mammalia; order Primates; family Pitheciidae; genus Cheracebus; species Cheracebus regulus. The sequence continues at coordinate 9,534 of CAUYQU010022940.1, forward strand.
TTGCAGAACTAGGCTGGAGAGTCACCAAGGAAAAGAGTGAAGTGGAGAGCTGTCAGGCGATCCAGCTGAGGTTGCATAGTGCATCTTTTTTTTTTTTTGAGATTGAGTCTCGCTCTGTCACCCAGGCTGGAGTGCAGTGGTGTGATCTTGGCTCACTGCAACCTCCGCCTTCTGGGTTCAAGCCTTCCTCAGCCTCCCAAGTAGCTGGGACTATAGGCATGTGCCATCATGCCTGGCTAATTTTTGTATTTTTAGTAGAGATGGGTATTCACCATGTTGGCCAGGCTGGTCTCAAACTCCTGACCTCAAGTGATCCACCTGCCTCGGCCTTCCAAAATGCTGGGATTACAGGAGTGAGCCACCTGGCCTGCATCTTCAGGGAAGGGAATCTCTCCTAAATACCATGGTACCCTTTAGATTTTGGGTGAGCAGTGAGGATCATTGTCAGATTTAAGATTTAAACAATGGATCTGACAGGTGAAGGAATAGCTAACTTTTCTTGCAGAATCTCATTAACCCTTTGATGACTTACTAACATGTGATCTCACTTTTCATTGGGCCTTTGCTTTGTCCACCACTGATTTATCTCTTGTTGACACACTTGCCCTTATAGTGTTGGGATTCATACACATGTATGCATAGCCTCCTCCATGGGGACAGGTCTCTTTTCCCTCTTGGGGTGGGGTGAAGGCAGACTTATGATCTGGCCTCTATTGGTGTTCTTAATGCAATCTCGGTAGTTGGGGGCAGCTTCTCTTTGCTTGTGCAGTATTTCATTAAATGTTTGGCCACAGAGCTGAAGTGTGGACGCTGGTGAGTGGAGAGGAAACAGCGTGGCCTGGTCTTTGCTTTGGAGCAGGCCTTTCCCTAATGTCTAGGAAACTAACACTGTGGATGGCCAAGTGGATAAGTGGTCTCTGAATCAGTGGGGAGTTGCTGCTTCAACATTGCAACCAATGAATGCTGATGGCCAAACTCACAACCCACCCTAATACTAACACATCACTCGAGAAGGTAAACTGACTAATTAGGATGGCTGGGGCACAGGAGAAATTTTATAAATGTTGATTAATTTGAGGCTTCCTTCCAATTCTCTTTGTAATATCTTGTTGTTTTCTTTACTAGTGAGTTCAGAACATAAGCTACTCTCTGCAGTAAACACAGGCCCATGAAAACTTAACAAAAGGAGTGGAGGATGTGAACTGGATAGATATGGGATAAAGTCATAAAAGGTAGTTAACATTTAGTCAGTGGTTAATGTGTGCCAGACATTGTAATAACTTGCATATCTAATTAACATGTGTCTATTGCCACTTAATTTTCACAATAGCATGAGGCAGATACAACTTGATCTCCATTTTGTACAGGAGAAAACTGAGTCTTAGAGAAGCTTAATTACTTGTCAATGTCACGCAGTTAGTAAGTGTCAGAGCTGGAATGCAAACGTAAGTATGTCTGACTCTGAATCCCATGCTTTTTATACCCATGAGATGCTGGGAACTCAGTAGATAAAGGTGAGAGTGGGTGGTTATTGGTAGAGAACAGTAGTATGTTTGAGAAAGAGTAACTGATCATTGCAGGGATGAAGCAACAGATATCTCTTCGGGTGACAGTTTGAAACTACATTGCAAGTAATTTGTGCTACTAATAATTTATTGTTACTAAAAATGGATTATTTGTGAGTGACTTACATAAAAATAAATTGGAGAAAATTTAATGTCACTTTTACCTGGATTATGATGTGTTTCTCTTTAAGTGAGAGGGAAGGAAGTTGAGTTACAGATAGTTAATTCCCACATGTATGTCCTGTGCTAGTGAAGTGATACCAGGTATATATCAACTGTTACGGGAATGAGGTGCAAATAAGGTAAGAATCACTAGACTGAGGATGTTATGCATGGTGGATGTTACAACCCTCATGAATGTTGCTCTCAAATCTCTTCTCCTTTGGCTCCTAGGGTCTTTGAATAGAGGTGGGAGGGATGTTTGTATCTGGGAGCAAACCTCTATTAAAGTAGACACAGAGATCAGAAGCAACTAAGTCAAAGCTGCTTCCCACCAAGCTGTGTGGTCCTGGGTAAGTCACAGTTTTTCTCAGCCTTAGTTCTCCTATCTGTAAAATGCAGGGTGGATGTATATGTGGTATACTTACTTGATAGGCTTATTGTGAGAATTAAATGATATTGTTAGTTTAGCTGTGATTACTATTTTGAGAGTTTTGATAGCAAGCAAAACCTCTAGCCTTGGTGGGCCAAGGGCTCTGGAAGATGGCATCTTAACAGCAAATTGAAACCTGTAAATCCTAAGACTTTCCCCCATCCTTCCCATATATACTCTCAGTGACCCCACCACCCCCTCCAGGGACCAGGCTTCTGCCTCTTAAGTGCTTGAACACACCAATCTCCAAACAAAAACTATTAGGAAAAGTTTTAGAGAAGTGGGAGACCCTTGATACGACTGCACCCCATTTTTGGCAACATGTTGGTAGGATGTTTTAGAATTAGTTCTAAGAGTCATTACTTTTCCCCTAAATGGAATTTTTCCTGGAAGGCCATAAAAATAGAAGAGATTAAAATTTTTACTAGGTTGATCAGGTTATGCACATCCTCTGGCCCAATACATCACAAACAAGAAAACAATAAAAGGCATTTATACAGAGTCTTTTTGCCAGGGGTCACCTCAACACATCATAAAACATTAGTTCATGACAAGTGAGAGATTGGAATCAGCTGTGCCTATAAACTAGTGCTCATCTGCAGGCTGTGTGTTCAGGGCAGGAGAAAACTTGAAGGACATGTGGGGTTGTATAAACAGGCTTTGTGAATCAGCGAGACCGTACTCCCCGCCCAGCCTCTCCTTCCAGACTACTTGGCTATTCCAGTGCCCTCCTCCCAAGGAAAATTGGATTTTAGTTTGCTTATGACTGCCTTGAATTGCTCTGAACATCTCAGGCGCCATCTGTTCTTGAAGGCATCCAAAATACAGGCATGACATTTTACCTAGCGCCTGAAACCGTTAAAATTCAGTCTTTGAAAAGATAAAGCTGAAAGAATGATGTTATCAATAAAAACAATGATTTCCTTTGGTAGAAGTTGAAAAATCCAGTTGGTGACAGTATTTCAGATGTCATTTAAGTTTGTTGACTCTTATTCACAGTTCATCCCCTGTGACTGGATGGGGAGCAGGGTGAAGAGGGATCTTGCTTCCATTGCACCTGACACTCTGCTAATATTTTATCACAAAATTTGCCTCCCCCATTCAGACCATAAATCTACTGAGTGACTCATATATTAGGGTTCAATAAATGTTTGCCTTAATATACTTGACCTGAATGGGCTCATTAATTTCCCTAGATTTAAAAATCATCCTTTCATTGATATGCTTTCATCCCAAGTTATGTTATTTCTCCTTGGCAATTATCTACCTCATGTATTCATTACTCTCTCACAGAAATCTCAAAGTCAAAATATATCTCAAATTCTTCTATTTTGCTTCATTACCTTAGTGTGTGCCAGCATCATCTATCACCTGGATATTACAATAGTCTCTGAAATGATGTTTGTATTCTTTTCCCCCACCAACCCATTCTCCCATTCTCTACATAATAGTCTTTTCTTCTGGATCCACACTCTCATTCACTTCCTGCCTCCCTGTATTAGTTTTGGGCAAATCCCAGACATTAAAATCTTTTTATCCAGAACTATTATACTAAATATATGTGTGTATGCATGAGATTATATAATGTGCAATTGTATATGTACATAAATGCACATACGTGTACAGACACACTTCTTTTTTGCTAAACATAACCACAATAGTGTTATCATACTTAAAAATGTAGTGCTTTAAAATATCATCAAATATTTTTGAGTCAGTGTTCAAGTTCTCAATTACATCATAAATGGCATAATTTTGACAGTTTTTAAAATATCAAGATTTGAATAAGATCAATGCATTGTGATTCATTATATTTCATAAATCTATTTCAATATCTAAGTCCTCCCAACACTTTTTTCCATTACAATTTATTTGTTAAGGAACTGAATTGTTTCTTCTGAATGTCTCACAGCCTGGAGTTTGCTTATCACATCTCTGTAGCATATTTTAATGTGTTTCTTTGTCCTCAGTATTTCTTATAGATTGTTTGATGGCTTTAGAGGCTAGATTTAGAGACTTGATTCAGGTTTTATTTCTTTTTGAGGAGGTGACTACTTCATAGGTGGCATTGTATTCTCCAATGCTGATGTCTGGATATCCCTCACTTTGTGATATTAGCAGATATTAATTAGATGCCTAAACACATTACTTCATTAGCTGTTATAAACAATGATATTCAGATTTTTTTCATTCTTTCTTTGTGAATCAGATGGATTATTATATATTTATAAAGAAAAATATCCTAGATGCATTACTATATTAGCTGTTATAAAACAATGGTATTCAGATTTTTTCATTCTTTCTTTGTGAATCAGATGGATTAATATACATCTACAAAAAAATATCTCTCATCTACTGTTTGGAAAGCAATGTTACTAAAATGAAAATTAGAATTTTCTGGCTTTGGTAATAACCCTCCCTCTAAAGACAACTAAAAAGCTGGGAAGAAAAAGTAGTCTTAAAAGGAAAAATAAGGAAAAACAATAGTAAAGAATTATGAAATTGTGATCAGCTTGAGAAAGATAGGCAGCCTCAGTGGCTTCTTCCCTGGGGGTGTTCAAAGACTGGGGCAAGGTTACACTTTTGGCAGGTTAGTGTAGGAAGGAGATACAAGTTGGAGGCAGGAGGTTAAGACCCTGAAGGGTGTCACCATTCAAAAATATTTTTATGCTGGGTACATATTCCTGTTCCAGGGAAAAGGATGAAAGGTAGAGTCACACACTACCTTGGTAGGGACAAGAATAAGAGTCCAGTGCCTGTTAATGGTGGGAAAATTGTTGAAACACTCCCTGCTCAGGACTCAGACCTCAAAGGGATATTGCTTTGTGTCTAATGTTTATGTCCCTTTCCCAATTTATGTGTTGAAATCTTGACTCCAAATCCATCACATTTGATGGTATTAGAAGGTGGGTGTATTAGTTCATTCTTGCATTGCTATAAAGAAATACCTGAGAGTGGTTAATTTATGAAGAAAAGAGGCTTAATTGGCTCACAGTTCTGCAGGCTGTACAAGAAGCATGATGCTTCAGGTCCCATCACTGACATTGGAGATTACAATTTGACATAAGATTTGGGTGGGGACAAAGATCCAGACCGTATCAGTGAAGCTGTTGGGAGATAATTAGATCATAAGGATGGAGCCCTCAGGAAAGGGATTAATGCCCTCATGAGAAGTTTGCTCTCTCCCTGCTCCCTACCATGTGAAGACAAGTAGGAAGATGGCTATCTGCAAACCAGGAAGAGTGCCTTCATCAGACACTGGATCTATTAGAACCTTGACCTTGATTGTTTTAGCCTCAAGAACTGTGAGAAATAAATAATTGTTGTTTAAGCCACCTAGTCTACGGGTAATTTGTTATAGCAGTCCAAATTGACCAAGACATGTGCCCTGGGAATGAGGATAGGGATTATATTTTGGTAGGTCATCTTGGTGACTCAGAAAACCTTGGTTCTCATCAGGTACCTGGTAGAAGGAAAAAAAGTCTCTCTGAAGGAAAATAAGACCATCTAAGGCTTCAAATTGTTTCTATTAATAGTTAAAAATGGCCTGAAAACTATGAAAAGCAATGAGATACAACAAGAGATAAAACAACATAAGTCAGAACCAACAGAACTACCAACAAGTAGTTCAAAAGAGACATCCGATACTGAAATAAAGCTGGATGTGGTGGCTTATGCTTTTAATTTCAGCACTTTGGGAGGCCAAGGTGGGTGGATCACCTGAGATAAGGAATTCAAGACTAGCCTAGGCAACATGATGAAACTCTGTCTCTATTAAAAATACAAAATTGTCCAGGTGTGGTGGTACATGCCTGTAATCCTAGCTACTTGGGAGACTGAGGAAGGAGAATCACTTGAACCTGGGAAGTGGAGGTTGCAGTGAGTCAAGATCATGCCAGTGCACTCTAGCCTAGGCAATAGCGTGAGACTCCATCTCAAATAAATAAATAAATAAAAGATACCGAAATTATCCAATATAGATTGCAGAACTACTATGCTTACTACATTCATAGAGATGAACTCAGAGCTTAAAAATCTCAACAGGAAGCTGGGTACTATAGAGTGACGCTAAATGTTTTCCTCCTAATATCAGGGACTAGAAAAGGATGTATGCTCTTGTCACTTCTATTTAACATTGTATTGGAGGTTCTAACCAAGCAATTAGGATAAATAAAAAAATAAACCAGATGAAACAAAACAAAAGAAAACCTCTCATATTCACAAATTGGAAGACTTAATATTATTAAGATGGTAATACTTCTTAACAAAATTGCAGCTAATTTTTTTTTTTTTGCAGAAATGGACAAGCTGATCCTAAAATTTATATGGAAATGCAAGAGACCTAGAATATACAGAACAATCTTGAAAAAGAACAAAGTTAGAGAATTAACACTTCCTGATTTTAAAACTTACTACACAACTACAGTAATCAAGACACTGTTGTACTGGCACAAGGATAGGCATGTAGATCAATATAATAGAATTGACAACACATAAAAAATACTTTACATTATGGTAAATTGGTTTTTGATAAGGGTGTCAAGACAATTCATTGGTGAAAAATAGTTTTTTTAAAAAAGACTATTGCTGGGACAATTGTCTTTTTAAAAAAGACAATTGCTGGGACACATGCAAAAAATGAATTTGAGACAAGGTCTCACTTTGTTTCCCAGGCTGATCTTGAACTCCTGGCCTTGAGCAATCCTCCTGGCTTGGCCTCCAAAAGTGCTGGGATCACAGGTGTAAATCACATCTGGACTCTTTTCTCATTCTTAATAAACTTACTTTTCTGCCTAATTTTGTATTCAAAATTCGATATTCTTTTGCTTATCTTCATCACGGATTTTGATTCTTCCTAGTACTTACCATGATTTAAAATTATTTTGTTGTTACTATTTGTTTTCTTTTTTAGGGGAGTGGGGGAGAACTTGCTTTCATTTTAGAATGTAAGCCTTCTGAAAGCACTGAAAATGTATTGCTTACCATTCTATTTCCAGAACTTATAAAAATGTTGGATGAATGAATGTAGAGGAGTGAATAAAGAATAATGGAGAAAGGGGGACTATGGAACCAGCACACATATTCTCAGAGCAGGTATAAACAGGGGTGATGAATCTGGGGCCAAAGTAAGAGGCATAGACTTAGGTAAAGGGTGACTCCAGGCAGGGAAATAAGAAAGCCATTACGATTCAGAGGGGAGATGACCCCATGCTTAGGGTAGATTTTGGGCAGCACAGAGGGAGCAAGAGAAGTGGGATGAGCCTCATGCAGGGGTCAAATGTGACTCTGCCTAAGGCTAGTGCTGTTTCCCATAAGTGGATGTTTCTATTCCTGGCCTCTGAAGTGGTGAGAATCATGTTCTGAAAACTCACTAAAAGCAAAGCCCTTCTGTTTTCTCCAGCAGTAGCTTTTGCCTGAAGTCATTACCTATAAAAGACAGCATGTGGACATGATATTTTTAAGGACTTTTCCAGTTTTAACATTTTATTTTTTTCTGGCTTTTTTTTCCCCCTCAGACCTTTGTTCTATGAATCATGTAAACTGGAAATCTGTCATTCTTGATGTTCCCTCTGTCCCTTCAGTTTTCCAAAGTTTTAATGATAAATCTTCCTGTTTCCTCTTATTGATTCTAATTTTAGTCTCCCTGGTTCAGAATTAATCACCTCCTACTTTCTAAGTGGTCTATCTGGTTCTAGTGCAGTCTCCTCCTCACTTTCCTGGTGTTTGGTTTATCTTTCAAGTCACAGTCTTGTTCATCATCTGAGTATTAAGACACATCTAAGACTATTCCAATGTCTCAGGATAGAGTTTGAATTCTCTTATTGGTCTTTTTTTTTAATCATAGTTTTTCAGGGTACATAGTATTTGTATATATTTATGTGGTACATGGGATATTTTGATTATGCAATGCATAATAATCACACCATGGAGAATGGGGTGTGCATCCACTCAAGTATTTATCTTTTGTGTTACAAACAATCCAATTATATTCTTTTCATTATTTTAAAATGTACAGTTATTATTGACTATAATCATCCTGTTGTGCTAATTCATTCTTTCTATTTTTCATTCATTCTTCCTGAAGTTATTATTGACTATAGTTATCCTATTGTGCTATTATTCATTCTTTATACTTTGTACCCATTAACCATGTCCACTTCTACCCCAGGCTCCCACTACCCTTCCCAGCCTCTGGTAACCATCCTTCTACTCTCTATCTCCAAGAGTTCAATTGTTTTGATTTTTATATTCCACAAATAAGTCTCTGCTTGATCTTTAAGGGCTCCCAGATTCCTGTCTCAATCTACCACCCAGCCTTATCTCCTACTACTTCCCTGAAAAAAACTTCTGCTTCCTCTAAACTCATTTAGATGGCTAAAATCATCAAAAGTGTGGCAATCAAAAGGAACACACCAAGTTCTTCCTCCTTGTAATGCCCTATTCATCATCTCCCATCAGGGATCTTATCTTAGTCCATTCTTGCACTGCTATAAAGAAATACCGGAGACTGGGTAATTTATAAAGAAAAAAGGTTAAATTGCTCATGGTTCTACAGGCTGTATGTACAGCAAGCATGATAGCTTCTGGGGAGGCCTCAGGAAAGTTTCAATTATGGTGGAAAGCAAAGGGAAAGCAGACATGTCTTACATGATTGGAACAGGAGAAACAGACAGAGCAGGGAGGTATCACACACTTTTAAACAACTAGATTCTTATGAGAACTCCCTCACTATCATGAGAACAGCATCTGCAATTTGATTTATCACCTCCCACAAGGCCCCACCTCCAATATTGGGAATTACAATTAGACATGAAAATTGAATCAGGGCACAGATGAAAACCATATTATTACTCCCTTGACATTTCCCAAATCTCATGTCCTCTTACATTGCAAAATACAATCATGCCTTTCCAACAGTCCTCCAAAGTCTTAATTCATTCCAGCATTAACTCAAAAGTCCAAAGTTTCATCTGAGACAAGGCTAGTCTCTTCTGCCTATGAGCCTGTAAAATCAAAAACAACTTAGTTACTTCCAAGATACAAAGGAAGTATAGGCATTGGGTAAATACTCCTATTCCAAAAGGATAAATAGGCCAAAACAAGGGAGCTACAGGCCCCATGCAGTTCAAAACTCAACAGGGCAGTCATTAAATCTTAAAGCTCCAAAATAATCTACTTTGACTTTGTGTCTCACATCCAGGGCACAGTGATGCAAGGGGTGGGCTCCTGAAACCTTGGGCAGCTCCTTCACTGAGGCTTTGCAGGGAAAGCCCCCATAGCTGCTTGCACAGACTGGTGTTGGGTGCCTGCAGCTTTTCCAGGTACACAGTGCAAGCTGTCAGTGAATCTACCATTCTGGCATTCTGGGGTCTGGAAGATGGTGGCACTCTTTTCACAGCTTAACTAGGCAGTACCCCAATGGGGACTGTGTGTTGGGGCTCCAACCCCTCATTTCCCCTCCACACAGCCCTAGTAGAGGTTGTCTATGAGGGTTCTGCCCCTGTAGCAGGCTTCTGCCTTGATGTCCAGGCTTTTCCATACGTCTCCTGAAATCTAGGTGGAGGATCCCATGCCTCAGCTCTCACACTCTGTGCACCTGCAGGCTTAACACCATGTGAAAGCTGCCAAGGCTTACAGTTTGCACCCTCTGAAGCAGTGGCCCAAGCTCTACCTTGGCCCCTTTTAGTCACAGCTGGTGGTGGAGTGGCTGGGATGTAGGGCACCATGTCCTGAGGCTGCACAGAGCAGCAGGGTTCTGAGCATGGCTCACAAAACCAATATTTCCTCCTAGACCTCCAGGTCTGTGATGAGAGGTCTTTGAAATGAATGCCTTTGAGGTCTTTCCCCATTGGCTTGGCTATTAGCAACAGATTCCTCTTTACATATTCAAATTTCCGCAGCCTGCTTGAATTCCTCTCCTGAAAATGGATTTTTCTTTTCTACTGGATGGCCAAGCTGCAGATTTTCCAAACTTTTATGTTCTGCTTCCCTTTTAAATATTAGTTCCAGTTTTAGATAATTTTTTTGCTCATGCATATGAGCATAGACTTTCAGAAGCAGTCAGGCCACATTTTGAACACTGCTGCTTAAAAATTTCTTCTGCCAGATACCCTAAATCTTCTCTCTCAAGTTCAAAGTTCCACAGATCCTTAGAGCAGGGGCACAATGCTGCCAGTGTCTTTGCTAAAGCATAGCAAATGTGACCTTTACTCCAGTTCCCAATAAGTTCTCCATTTTCCTCTGAGACCTTCTCAGTCTGGACTTCACTATCTATATCACTCTCAGCAGTTTGCTCACAACCATTCAACAAGTTTCTAAGAAGTTACAAACTTTCCCTTATTTTCCTGTCTTCTTTTGACCTCTTCAAACTGTTTCAACCTCTACCCCTTACTCAGTTTCAAAGCTGCTTCTACATTTTCAGGAATCTTTATAGCAATGTCCCACTCCTGGTATCAATTTTCTGCTTTAGTTCATTCTTACACTGCTATAAAGAAATATTTGAGACTAGGAATTTTATAAAGAAAAGAGGTTTAATTGGCTTACAGTTCTGCAGGCTGTACAGGAAGCATCGTGGCTTCTGGGGAGGCCTCAGGAAACTTTCAATTATGGCAAAAGGCAAGGGGAAAGCAGGCACATATTACATGGCTGGAGCAGGAGGAAGAGGGATGTGTGGAGGTACCACACACTTTTAAACAACCAGATCTTGAGAGAACTCACTTGCTATCATGAAAACAACACCCAGGCAGATATCTGCACCCGTGATCTAATCGCATCTTACCAGGTCACAACTCTGGCATTGAGAATTACAATTCAACAAGAGATTTGAGTGAGGACACAGATTCAAACCATATCATATCTTTTAAATCCTACTTTCTAAAATAATACATGGCCTCCTGCATACTGATGTTGCATCAATTATTTATACAGTGCTTGACATAAGTTACCTTCTTTTATTTATAATTCTCTGACCTCAAATTCTTCTATAACATAAAGCAATTAGTAGAGATAATTTTTAAGTTTCCTTCTAACCATAACGGTCTATGGTTTGCTAATTTCCTTGTGTACACACACACACACACACACACACACACACACACACACAAGGAAATTAGCAAACTATATCTATATCTATATATATATATATAGTTTCTCTCCATTTTGATAGCAATGTCTTTTAATTTACCAAATATTTATTAAAATTATACTAGATGTCCACATCTGTGTTAGGCTCTGTTAGGTAGTGCAAAAATGAGTAAGAGAGAGTTCTGTACTCCCAGAGGCTCATAGATTATATGTAAGAATGGAGGTGGGGAAGACAGAGAGAAAGCAGAGACAGATTTACTCACACAAAACTATGATATAAGACAAATTAAGAGAGTTCTATTGAAGAATTACAAAGTAGGATGGAGGAGGAGAGAGAGAGAGGTTAATTTTAACAATACAGATTGTTAAAGACCCTGTATCATAGGCTAAGCCATTTGGATTTTATTCTTTGCAACATTATTGAAGATTTATTGAACAGCACCATGATGTAAGTATTACTGCCTGTTGGCAAAGTGAAGAGAAAAGATTAAACAGAAGTACATAAGCTTGGAAGGAAGTCAGGGTCAAGACACACACATACACACACACACATGCACACACACATTTATTGGTCCTGGGTTTGCCTTTCTGACTCTGAGTGAGAGTGGAGGTGGGTTGGGTGGAGAAACATGGTGGTAGAGAATTCCATGGGGTGCCACTCTCTACATGGTGGAAAAGATGGTGGGAAGCCCACCTGATCCATTCTTCTACCAGAGTGCTGTAACACAGAGGCATTTCTGGATCTCCTGCTTTTGACAACCTCTCCAATAATCCAGGGCTCTCAGGGACTCATCACTTCTGAAACTAATAGAAAGGAGGTGAGATTTAAAATTTATCTTTTAGATTTAGGAGTGTGTGTGTAGGAAGATTCAATTGACAGAAGATGGAAGGTCTTTTCTTTTGTCTTTTGAATATTCCTGTTATGTTTCTGTCTCTCGGATGACTTTGATTAATTCTCTGGTTCTTGTTTTTCTGCCCACCTCCAAAGTGTTCCACCATCAGCTTCTTCTCTTCCTGTTTCAAATGTTTTGTTTGGTGGCCTCCATGGTTTTGATTTAAATTTATAGAGTGATGAACCTAAATCTTTATCTTTAGATAAAAACCAGAGCTAGAGGCTTTCAAACATAAGGATTTCTTCTGAGACTGAAACTAATAACAGCAAAAAAATTAGTTCTTTAGAAAATGACGTTGAAATGATGTCAGCAAGATGGTAGAATAAGAGTTTCCAGCTCTCATCCTCTGACTGAAACACTGCTTTGACAACCATCTGCAGATGAAAATACTTTGTGAGAGCTCTGCAGTCTAGTTGAGAGGTTCCAGAGCTCCAGTTAACCACAAAACCTGAGATCAGCTTCATTGAAAGGAGTAGGAAGAGTAGTTTCACTTTGCCCATATCATCCCTCTCCTAGGTTGTCACAATTCAGTGCCAAAGAGTGCCCCTGGCACACAACTTCACCTTCAGGTGAAGAAGAAAATAAAGTGAAGGTCTGGATTCCCCAACAGAGAGGCCTGTGTCTGTCATCATTCCCAGACTGCTAAGGAAATCAGCTGGATCATCTATGGAGAGCAAAGACAAAGAAAACAGCCAGGGCTCCCAGTAAGCTGAATGTGTGTCAGTACAGACGCATTCTGTGTACTTCTGCAGACAAGGTCCTATATGGCTCCATAGCTGATGTCTTGCATGACCCCATAGATAGAACCCTGTATGCTCTTGTAGACGGTGCTCCACAGCTAGCGCTCTTTGTGCTCCCTAAGAAGCCACCCAGTGTATCCACACATATAGCACTCAATGCACTCCTGAACTCTGTATCCTGTGCATCCTCAAAGTTGCCACTTTGTGTGCCCTCAAAGCCAGCACCTATTGCACTTCTGCAGCCAGCATCCTACATGCCCCCACGAATGGTCCTCTATGTGCCCCTGCAGCTGGTGCTCCATGTGTCCCTGTAGAGTGCATACAGATCTAAGCAGCTAGATGTATCTTAGCAACAGGTTTGACATGGGTGTCATGATTTTCTGATTCTTGTAGCCTTACACTGATGTCTTCCCACTTGAAGAAGCAGTTACCTCTTCCAGCCTTTACAGACAAACTGAATTAAAAAAGGAATGACCTTCATCAGACAACCTGGCTACAGATTCCAGCTACACTCTTTTTGCTCCCTATTGAGGAGAGGTAAGTCTTATGTTTGCATGCTTTTTCTTAATTCCACAAAGTCATGTTAGGTGCTAAGAGTCACCCATTTCTTTTCCCTAGGGTAGTAGCCTTATATGCCAAGACACTGGGTGAAAGCTCTCCTTCTCTCCTTCTCTCATAAAGGGGATGTTTCAAAATTACATGCCTTCCCTAAATCCTCCAGTCAAGCCTGTCTTCAGGGGCACCTAGAGTGTGCCATTTATTGGCCCTTTTATTGTTTATAGTGATCCTGAAGTTCCCGGAACTGATAACCCCTACCCCATCAAATGAAGATCTATAAATGTCCTGAGAATTCAAAATATCATCCTAAAGAAACTTAGTAAGCTATAAGAGAACAACTATATAGATGACTAAATCAAATTAGAAAAAAATACATGAACAAAATGAGAAGTTCAATAAAGAGACAGAAACCATAAAAAAGAGCTGAACAAATTCTGGAGCTAAAGAATACAATGACCGGATATAAAAATTCAGTAGAGAGCTTCAATAGCAGGCTGATCTAGCAGAAGAAAGAATCAGCTAACTTTCTTAAAGACAGGTGATTTGAAATTATCCAATCAGAGGGGGAAAAAAAAGAATAAAAAGTAGCGATAAAAGCCCACAGGACTTATGGGACACCACAAAGCAAACCAGTTGCACATTATAGGAATATCAGAAAGAGAAAAGAAAGTGAAAGGGAAAGAAAGCTTATTTAAATAAATAATGCCTGAAAAATGTCCAAATCTAGGCAGGGAAATGGACATCCAAATTTATGAAGCTCTAATGACTCAAATAGGTTGAACCTTAAGAAGTCTACACCAAGAGACATTGTAATTAAATTATCAAAAGTTAAAGACAGAAAAAGAATTTTGAAAACATCAAGAGAAAAGTGACTCATCACATACAAGAAAACCTCATAAAAATATTGATGAATTTCTCAACAGAAATCTTTTAGACCAGAAGAGAGTGGGATGACATATTCAAAATGCTGAAAGAAAAGAAAAACTGACAATCATGAACAGGAAACCCAGCAAAACTTGCCTTAAAAAATGAAGGAGAGATACTTCCCCAGACAAATCAAAACAGGGAATTTGTCACTACTAGACCTGACTTATAAGAAGTGCTAAGGGGAATTTTTCAAGCTGAAATGAAAAGATACTAAATGGCAACACAAAAACATATGAAGGTATAAATCTCATTGGTAAATGAAAATGTATGGACAAAAACAGAACAATGTAATATTGTAATGTTATAAACCACTTATCTAATACAAAAGTTAAAAGGGAGGGGTATAAAATACTTATAGCTACAATAATTTCTTAATGAATACACAATGTAAAATGATGTAAATGGTGACATCAGTATCATAAAATGTGGGTGAGGGACACAAGTAGTTTTTGTACATGAATGAATGAAAGATGTCCTCAGCTTAAAATGACTTTTATATGATTTTTTTTTTTTTTTTTGCAGAAAAACGATTTATTAGAGAGAGAGAAAGAAAGATAGCTCCCAGGCTGTCATGGGAGGGGACCCAGAGAAGGAATCCCTATTGATAAGGAGTAGCTGGAGTTTTAACTTTCGAGTTATTCCCACCTCATTTATGTTCTCGTCCAATGAGAGGAGTTCTTTCAAACTTCCTGTGGCATGATTGATCTTTGAGTGTGACACCGGATTGGCTACTTGTCCCCTCTGGAGGAAACCTCAACTACATGGCCCCTTCTATGCCCCAATTCAGCAGGAAAGTAGTTAAAGGGCAATCAACACCTGTGTCCCAACAGCAGCTGGACTTTCCTGTTCAGAGGGCGGACTGAGGGACTTCTCTTACTGGGTCCACGAGGGGCGTGGTTTCAAAGGCAGGAGTTTCCCGGCTCCACGCCTCCATCCAGGAACCAGAGGGTTTGCAAATGTAAAGGTCTTTGTCTGGGGTTTCCTGTGGGCGGGCGAGTAGGGAAATCCAGGTGAAGCTCCTTTATATGATGTTTTATGCAAACTTTATGGTAACCATAAAGAAAAAAAGCCTCTAATAGATACACAAAAGGGTAAAGAGGAAAGAATCAAAGCATACTACTATCAGAAAAAAATAACAAACACAAAGGAAGACAGGAAAAAAGGAAGCAAAAAAATCTACAAAACAACCAGAAAACAATGAACAAAATGGCAGTGGTAAGTTCTTACCTATCAATAATTACTTTAAATATAAATAAAGTTATTCAATCAAAAGACACAGTGGCTGAATGGATGAAAAAATGATGCAACAATATTCTATCTAGACGAGACTCACTTTAGCTTTAATGACACATATAGACAATATAAAGGGATGGAAAATACATTTTACGGAAATAGTAACCAAATTAGAGTAGGGGTGGCTATCTTTATATTAGATTTTCAGTCAAAATCTGTCACAAGAGACAAAAATTGTTACTATGCAATAATAAAAAAGCCAATTCATTGAGGGGATATGATAATCATAAATATGTGTTCACCAAATATTGGAACACTTAAACATATGAATGATCATTGGGTCAAAAATGAAATCAAGATGGAATTTAAAAAATTTTTTGAATGAATGACAGTAGTGACACAACCTATCAAAACCTCTGGGACATAGCAAAGGCAGTTCTAAGAGGAAAGTTCATAGTCTTAAATGCCAACATAAAAATCTCTGAAAGAGCACTAACAGATAATCTAAGGTCACACTTCAAGGAACTAGAGAAGCAAGAACAAACCAAACCGAAACCCAGCAGAAGAAAGGAAATAACCAAGATCAGAGCAGAACTAAATGAAATTGAAACAAACAAACAAACAAATACAAAAGATAAAAGAAACAAAAATTTAGTTCTTTGAAAAGATAAATAAATTTGATAGACCATTAGCAAGATTAACCAAGAAAAGAAGAGAGAAAATCCAAATAAGCTCAGTAAGAAACTAAATGAGAGATATTGCAACTGACACCACAGAAATACAAAAGATCATTGAAGGCTACTATGAATACCTTTATGTACATAAACTAGAAAACCTAGAAGAGATGGTTAAGTTCCTGGAAATATACCACACTCGTAGCTTATATCAGGAAGTATTAGATATCCTGAACGGAACAATAACAAGCAGTGGGATTGAAATGGTAATTAAAAAAATTACCAGCAGGCCAGGCTCATGCCTGTAATCCCAGCACTTTGGTAGGCTGAGGCAGGTGGATCACCTGAGGTCAAGGGGCTCAAGACCAGCCTGGGCAACATAGTGAAACCCTGTCTCTACTAAAAATACAAAAATTAGCCAGGCATGGTGGCAGGTGCCTGTAATCCCAGCCATTCAGAAGCTGAGACAGGAGAATCACTTGAACCCAGGAGGCAGAGGTTGCAGTGAGCCTAGATCGTGCCACTGCACTCCAACCTGGGCAACAAAGAGCAAAACTCCATCTCAAAAGCAAAGCAAAACAAAACAAAAAAAATTTACCAAGAACGACAAAAATGTTCAGATGGATTCACAGCAGAATTCTACCAGACATTCAAAGAAGAATTGGTACCAATTCTCTTAACACTATTTCACAAGATAGAGAAAGAGGGAACCCTCCATAAGTCATTCTATGAAGCCAATATCACCCTAAAACCAAAACCAGGAAAAGACATAACCAAAAAAGAAAACTACAGACCAAAATCCCTATGAACACAGAAGTTAAATCCTGAACAAAATTCTAGCTAACGAAATCCAACAACATATCAAAAAGATAATCCACCAGGATCAAATGGGTTTCATATCAGGAATTCAGGGATGGTTTAACATACACAAGTCAATAAATGTGATGCACCACATAAACAGAATTAAAAACAAAAATCACATGATCATCTCAATAGATGCAGAAAAAGCATTTGACAAAATCCAGCATCCCTTTATGATTAAAACTCTCAGCAAAACTGGCATACAAGAGGCATACTTCAATATAATAAAAACCATTTATGACAAATCCACAGCCAACATAACACTCAATGGAGAAAGTTAAAATAATTCCCTCTGGCAACTGGAACAAGACAAGATGCCCACTCTCACCACTTCTCTTCAGCATAATACTGGAAGTCATAGCCAGAGCAATCAGACAAGAAAAAGGAATAAAGAGCATCCAAATCAGTAAAAAGGAAGTCAAACCACTGCTGTTTGCTGATTATATGATAATTTACCAGAAAACCTGAAGACCCCTGTAGAAAATACTAAAAGAACTAAAGGGAGAAATAGTAATACAATAATAGAATACTTCAATTTTATACTTTTATGAATAGGTGGAACATCCAGACAGAAAATCAATAAGGAAACAGCAGACTTGAACAACATTATAGACAAAATGGACCTAACAGACATATACAGAACATTTCACCCAATGGCAGCAGATTTCACTTTCTTCTCAAGTGCTCATGGGACATTTTTCAGGATATATCACACATGCTAGGCCAGAAAACAAGTCTTAACAAGTTAAAGAATATTAAAATCATCCCAAATATATTTTTAACTACAATGCAATGAAACTAGAATCAATACCAGAAGGAATATGAGAAAATTTATATATACATGGAACTTAAACAACAAACTCTTCAACAACCACTGGGTCAAAAAAAATAAATCAAAAGAGAAGTTAGAAAGTATATCAAAACAACTGAAAACAAAAAGTAAGCAACCACAAATTATGGGATGCCAGCAAAACGTGGTTACTTGGGATATTCAAGTAATAAACTATGGAATTACTTGAACTTCTAAGAGGGAAGTTCAGGTAATAAATGCCTACATTAAAAAATAAGAAAGGTCTCAAAAAAACCAAACTTTATACCTCAAGGAGTTAGAAAAAGAACAAATTAAGGTCAAAGTTAGTAGAAGAAATGAAATAATAAAGATCAGAGCAAATTAAATAAAAAAGAAAAATAGAAAAAAATCCTGAAAATGGATTATTTGAAATCATAAACAAAATCAACAAACCCCTAGAAAGATTCAACACCATTTTATAATAAATCAACTAGAGGGAATGTATTTTAACACAATAAAGTTCGTATACCACAGACCCACAGCTAACATTATATTCAATGATAAAATATGAAAAGCTTTTCTGCTGCTGTCTGGAACAAGGCAAGGACGCCCACCCTTGCAACTTCTATTTAACACAGTGCTAGAAATCCTAGGAAGAGAAGCCAGGCAAAAAAGAAATAAAATCCATCTATACCATAAAAGATGTAAAATTATCCCTACAGATGACATAATCTGTTTTCTTTTTCTTTCTTTCTTTCTTTCTTTTTTTTTTTTTGAGATGGAGTCTCGTTCTGTTGACCAGGCTGGAGTGCGGTAGCATGATCTTGGTTCACTGCAACCTCTGCCTCCTGGGTTCAAGCAATTCTCCTGCCTCAGCCTCCCGAGTAGCTGGGATTACAGGTGCCTGCCACCACACTCAATTAATTTTTGTATTTTTAGTAGAGGCAAGGTTTCACTGTATTGGCCAGGCTGGTCTCAAACTCCTGACCTCAGGTGATCTGCCCACCTCAGCCTCTCAAAATGCTGGGATTACAAATGTGAACCACCGCCCCTGGCCCACAATCTTATGTATAGAAAACAAAACGATTCCACAAAAAACCTGTTGAAACTAATACATAAATTCAGTGAAGTCACAGAATACAAAATCCATATACAAAATTCAAACGTGTTACTATTCATTAATAACAAACTATCTAAAAAGAAATTAAAAAGTCCCAATTATATCAGCATCAGAATGAAGAAAATATTTGGGAATAAACTCAACCAAGGAGGTGGAAGACTTGTACACTGAAAACAATAAAACACTGATGAAAGAAATTTTAAGAAACAAAAACAAATGGAAGACATCTGTGTTCATGAATTAGAAGAATGAATGTTCTAAAATGTCCATACTACCCCAAAAAAATCTACAGATTCAATGTACTCTCTATCAAAATCTAAATGACTTTTTTTTTTTACTGAAATAGAAAAAATAGTTCTAAAATTCAGATAGAACCATAAAGGATTATGAGTAGTGAAAGCAATTTTGACCAAGAAGAACAAAGCTGGAGACAACACACTTTTGATTTTACATATATATTACAAAGCTACATAAGACAAAACAGTATGGTACTGGTATAAAAACAGACACATAGGACAATGGAACAGAATACAGAGCCCAGAAATAAAACCACACATTTATGGTCAACTGATCTTTGACAAGGTTGCCAAGAATACACAATGGGAAAACAATGGTCTTCACAATAATTGCTGTTGAAAAACTGTATATCCACATTCAAAAGGATGAAATTGGAGCCTTTGTCTTATACTATAAACAAAAATCAACTCAAAATGGATCAAAAACTTAACCATAACACTTGTAATTGTAAAACTTCTAGAAGAAGATGCAGGAAAAACCTACTGGTCTTGACAATAATTTCTTTGATATGACACTAAAGGCAGGTAACAGAAGCAAAAATAAACAAGTGAGATTACTTCAAACTAGAACTTCTGCACAGCAAAGGAAATGATGAACAAAATGAAAAGGCAATCTATGAAATGGGAGAAAATATTTGCAAACCATTTATCTGACAAAGGGTTAATATCCAAAATATGTAGGAAACTCCTGAAACTCAGAAACAAAACAAAAGAAAACAAAAAAACAAAAACAAAAACCAAATAATCTGATTAAAAAAATGGGCCAAAGACTTGACTAGACATTTCTCTAAAGAAGATGTACAAATGACCAATAGGTATATGAAAATGGATTCAACATCACTAAAGCATCAGGGAAAAGCAAATCAAACTACAATGAGCTGTTATTTCATACCTGTTAAAATGGTGATTACAAAAAGAAAAAAGAAAACCTTAGTATGCTGTTGGTTGGAGAAAAGGGAACCCTAGTACACTGTTGGTGGGAATGTAAATTAGTATAGTCACTATGAAAAACAGTATACAGATTCTAAAAAAATAAAAAATAGAATTACTATATGATCCAGCAATCTCACTTCTGGGTATATGCCTAAAGGAATTGAAATCAGAATCTTGAAGCAACATCTGCACTCCAATGTTCAGTGCAGTGTATTCACTATAGCCAAAACACTGATGCAACCTCAATGTCTATCAATCAAAAGATAAATAGACAAAGAAAACGTGATATATAAATACAATGGAACATTATTCAGCCATAGAAAAGGAGATCCTACCATTTGCAACGTGTACGAATCTTGAGGACATTATGCTAAATAAGATAAGCAAGACATAGGACAAATACTGCATACTACCATGTGTATAAGGATAAGGTAGACTCATAGAAACCAAAAGTACAGGCCAGGCATAGTGGCTCATGCCTGTAATTCTAGCATGGGGAGGCCAAGGCAAGAGGATCATTTGAGACCAGCCTGGGCAACATAGTGAGGCCTCGTCCCTATTGAAAAATAAAAGAAGGAAAGAAAATAAAAAAAAAAGAAGAAGAAGAAACGGAGAGTACAATGGTGGTTTTCAAAGGCTAGGTGGGTGAGGGAGGGTGGGAAAAACAGGGAGGTGAAAGTGTACAAAGTTTCAGTTATCCACTGTGTAGTACATGCCTACAGTAAATAATACTGAATTGTGTACTTAAACATTTGCTATGAGGATAGCTTTATTGGTAAGTGTTTATATTATAGAAAGAAAATAAATAAAGTGAGAGGAAACTTTTGGAAGAATGGATATGTTGTGGCTTACATTGTGATCTTAATTTCATGAGTCTATTCTTACCTCTGAATTTATTAAGTTGCACATCTTAAATATGTACAGCTTTACATATGTCAATTATAACTCAGTCATTTTTATTTTTTTAAATGAAGTTACTTGCTTAGTTGGGTCAAAAAATACGTGTTTCCATTTGGTAACCATTACTAATGTGAACTGCCCTAAAGAAAGATACAATCCAGCAACCTTCTGTTCTCTTCCTTGTACTCATATGAAAAAAGTCATGATGTGGTTAATGCAAGCACACGCCTAGTAGCCTCTTAACAAAAAGCATAGTAGTGCTTTGTAAAGGTCAGATGGGCTTGTTGGTTACTCATGTTATGTTAAAACATCATTTCATCCCTTGCACTTCTTGAAACTGACCTTGAAACTTTCCATTCTGACTTTCACTGCCCTATTTCAGATTCTCATCATCTCTCACTCAGATTAATGCAACAACTCTCTCTGTTCTCTGTCTACATCTGAGTGCTGTGGTGCAAACTGATCTATGTCATGCTCCTGCACAAAACAGTACTCCAGCAACTGCCATCAAAGTTCTCCAGCAACTCCCCATCAGCCTTAGAATGAAGTTTGTGTTCCTTAACAAAGCTAAAGAGCCCTCCAAGGGCTGGCTCTGCCCTGTTTCCAGCCTCATCTCCTCCTGCAGCCCTCCTCATGCTCTCCTCTGTGGCTTCATCACGTTTCTTGCAGCTCTCCACAATCACCGATTATGTTGGTGTTTGCTCTGTGACTTGCTCTGTTGACTTTTGCCTGAATGCCTTTCCAGGTCCTCTGCCAGCTCTTTCTTTCACTCTGACTTATTCATCACATCATTTCCAATGTAGCTCAGGCTTCAGCTACTACAGGAGTCCAGGCTGGGTCTGGCACCTTATCTCTAAATATCCTGAGCACCCTCTATCATAGCACTTGCCACTTTAAAATAATTTCTTCAGGCCTGTTTCCTCCACCTCTCTGCCATGAGTGCTTTTCATTAAAAAAAAAAAAAACAAAACAAAACTCACATGCACTAATGTGTGAAACAGCAGTGTAGTGTAGTGCAATGGTGAGAACAACAATGTAGGGGTCAGAAGTGTGGAGTCTTAATCCTGAGTTCCAGTTATGTGTCTTTAGGTAGCATTTTAGAGTTGTTGTGATAACCATGAGAGATAACACAGGGAATATCTATTGAATGACAAAGTACTAAACGTATAGAAAACCACTGGTTGCTTTCTAAGTCTTATATTTAATATTCTTTTCTTATTTCCCACCATATAGGACCTTTCTGCATTTGGAAGGCTTATGATGATCACTATAGTCTCAGACTGATGAATCCTAGATATTTTTCTTCAGCCCCAACTTCTCTCCTAAGCATCACCCTCCTTTTCAACTGTATGCT
Source organism: Cheracebus regulus (assembly GCA_963574635.1). NCBI lineage: Eukaryota > Metazoa > Chordata > Mammalia > Primates > Pitheciidae > Cheracebus > Cheracebus regulus. The sequence continues at coordinate 32,054 of CAUYQU010022940.1, forward strand.
CAGTGTCCTTCACCTGTGATTTGTCCCTTATGCACTTGGAAACTAAGAGGTCTCAAAAATAACTCATATTTCCTAAATCAGCACATTCTCCTCCATGTTTCCATGAATGGCATTGTTTGCTCTATGTGTCAAACTAGAAATTTCAGATATACCTTTACTTCTTTGTCTTCCCCAACATTGTGTTGATGTGGAGATGGAAAGGAAGGAGGAGAAATAGCAATGGACATTTGGAAGGCAAATCCTTCCATGAGACAAATAATGCAAAGGGAAGCAGGGAGGTGCTGAGTGATGAGAAGGTGCACATGGGCTAGATCTCAAAGGACCTCATAAGTTATTGATATGGTTTGGCTGGCTCTATGTCCCTAACCAATCTCATCTCGAATTTTGATCTTCATGGTCTAAGGAGGAGAGACCTGGTGGGAGCTGATTGGATTATGTGGGCAGTTTTTCCCATGCTGTTCTTGAGATAATGAGTGAGTTCTCATGAGATCTGATGGTTTAAAAGTGTTTGGCAGTTCTCCCCTTGCTCTGTCTCTCTCCTGCTGCCATGTAAGACGTGCCTGGCTTCCTCTTCACCTTCCACCATGACTATAAGTTTCCTGAGGCCTCCCCAGCTATGCCAAACTGTCAATTAAACGTCTTTCCTTTATAAATTACCCAGTCTCAGGTTGTTCTTTATAGCAGTGTAAAAATGGACTAATACAGTCATGCTGGGAATTTGGCTTGATTCTGAAAGCAACAGTAATCCATTTGTTGGAGGGCTTTAAGGAGGGGTGGGGGTAGCTGATAAGTTTTAGGCTTTAGAAGACTTAATCTGACTGCAGTGAGAAGATGAAAAAATAATGAAATGACAGAGAAGAGAAGATGAGGTCCTGGACAGCAGCAGAGTGTGGGGCCAGCAAGACAAAGTGGGACTCAGGTGAGAAAGAATCCTTGGAGGATGGCTAGTTGGTGGGCTATTCCTCCCTCAGCTAGGGGGACAGTGAAGGGGACCAAAGGGAGAAGGCTGTGTGAGTGTGAGTACTTGGAGACAAACAAACTAGCCCATGAGAGTGAGGGCAGTTAGGCTGTCTGACCCACTGCTTCCCCTTTGTTCTACATCATGGTTGGAGTTTATTTTGACTGCTGAAAAATGGGAGAAATAATCAGGAGATTATGTAGAAAAGTAATTTTGGTAAATTACAAAGAGTAGAACTTAATATAAAAAAATCACTGTAAGACAACTGAAAAGGAAGTGAAAGGAAAGTGAGGCTTATTTCCTTATAAATAGTTTTTGATTATTCACAAGACCTTAATGTCTTCCTTGATAAAGTGGATAAGTTTCCATTTTCAGTCATACTTCATGACCCCACTTACACAAGTGAGTGATTACAAAGAAAAGTAATGAAAAGGGTTGTTTTGTACTGCTCAAAAGCCTAACTATGAAACATTTCCTGAAGGCAAAGGATTTTTCCAAAGAGGCAATGTTAATAAATTCACAATGCTGTTCTGCTTATAAGAGTTAAAGAATAAATTGAAAAGTAAGGAAAGAGGAATTTACTTATATCTGGTGCTGCTGCTACACAGTCTTAAAGTTATACCAACTAGTCAGTATTAGTCATTTTTACTGGGAATAATTAGAGTAAAGGAGAAGAGAAAAGTTGATACTCCTTTTAATGTGCCCTTGGGACCTATAAAGGGAGTAGTGGTGTGGCTGAGGGTGCTAAGGGTCAGGTCAGTTTTCATTAGGCTCTTTTATAAAAAATTTCTGTGCGTCAAGCTTAGGCTACTGGAGAAAAGATTGGAGACTCCATTCTCACACCATGTAGTAAAGTGGAAACTTTCCCATGCTCAGTTAAGTAGCTTAATAAGTCTTTCTTTAAAAAAGTCAACATAAATGGTATTTTATCAGTAGTAAATCATAGAAACTATTTTTACTCATGAAAAAGAACTCAACGAAGATTAAACCTCATTTACAAGCTCTTCAAATTCACATATGATCCTTGTTAGTGTACATCCAGAGATATTTGCATTGTTGCATAGTTTTATGAACTGGCCTTTAAGAATTATTTGGACACTAAGCTCTTTATTTATTCATCTGTTTTTTAGGTATACTGCAAGAAATGAGTCCTAAGTTTTAGGTGGCTAAGTCATCTTAGCAGCTGATAGTTTGCTGCTGAAAGCACTCATATATATAAGCATTTAAAGGGAGAATTTCCACTTTCACATATTTGATACAACTGTTCAGAACTTGTCTTTTTAAAAAAAACTTTTAAGTTCAGGGGTACATGTGCAGGTTTGTTACATAGGTAAACTTGTGTCATGGGGGGTTGTTGTACAAATTATTTCATCACCCAGGTATTAAGCCTAGTACCCATTAGTTATTTTTCCTGATCCTCTCCCTCCTCCCATCCTCCACCTTCTGATAGGCCCCAGTTTGCCTTTTTCCCCTCCATGTGTCTATGTGTTCTCATCATTTAGCCCCCACTTATAACTGAGAACATGTGGTATTTGTTTTTTTGTTCCTGAATTATTTTCTAAGGATAATAATGGCCTTCAGCTCCATCCATGTCCTGCAAAGGACATGATCTCATTCTTTTTAATGGCTGCATAGTATTCCCTGGTGTATGTGTACCACATTTCCCTTAGTCTATCATTGATTGGCATTTAGGTATATTCCATCTCTTTGCTATTGTTAATTGTGCTGTAATGAACATATGTGTGCCTGTGTCTTTATAATAGAATAATTTATATTCCTTTGAGTATATATCCAGTAATGGGATTGTTGGGTCAAATGGGGCCTCTAGGTTGTTGAGGAACCATCACACTGTCTTCCACAATGGTTGAACTAATTAACACTGACACCAATAGTGTAAAAGTGTTCCTTTTTCTCTACAATCTCACCAGCATGTTATTTTTGACTTTTTAATAATAGTCACTCCGATTTGTGTGAGATGGTTTTGTAGTTTGATGTGCATCTCTCTAATGATTAATGCTGCTGAGCTTTTTTAACATAAGCTTGTTGGCTGCATGTATGTCTTTTGAAAAGTGTCTGTTTATGTCCTTTGCCCACTTTTTCAATGGGATTTTTTTCTTGTAAATTTGTTTAAGTTTCTTATAGATGCTGGATATTAGACCTTTGTCAGATGCACTGTTTGCAAAATTTTTCTCCCATTCTGTAGGCTGTTTACTCTCTTGATAGTTTCTTTTGCTGTGCAGAAGCTTTTTAATTAGATCCCATTTGTCAATTTTTGCTTTTGTTGCAGTTGATTTTTGTGTTTTCATTATGAAATCTTTGCTCGTTCTTGTGTCCTGAATGGTATATCCTAGTTTATCTTCCAGGGTTTTTATGATTTTGGGTTTTGCATTTAAGTCTTTCATCCATCTTGAGTTAATTTTTGTATATGGTGTAAGAAAGGGGTCCAGTTTCAATTTTCTGCGTATGGCTAGCCAGTTATCCCACTACCGTTTATTAAATAGGGAATTATTTCCCCATTGCTTGTTTTTGTCAGGTTTGTCAAAGATCAGATGGTTGTACATGTGTGACCTTATTTCTCTATTTGGTTCCATTGGTCTCTGTGTCTGCAGAACTATTTTTTTTTATTAAACAACCAAATTTTCTGTTTATTAAAATGTCCTCCACAAATGCATTTAAGCCAACAAAAGAAAGGGATCTCAAAATCACTGTCAGATGCTCTGTGGTAAGAAAAGAGCATAAATATATCCTAAGAGACAGAAACCTAAGCTATTCCTATTTTTAAAAATAAGTTTAAAAAAATTTTTAGTTTCCATGGGTACACAGTGTATATGTTTATGGGATACATAAATTATTTTGGTATAGCATACAATGTGTAACAATTTTACCATGGAATAATGGGTATGCATTCCCTGAAGCATTTATACTTCATATTACATATAATTTAATTATGCTATTTTAATTATTTTCAAAGGCATAATTAAATTATTATTGATTATAGTCCCCTTCTCAGGCTATTAAATAGTAGATCTTTTCATTCTTTCTACTTTTTACAATTTTCCTTTAAGTTCTGAGATACATGTGCAGAATATACAGGTTTGTTACATTGGTATACGTATGCCATGGTGATTTGCTGCACCTATCAACACATCATCTAGATTTTAAGCCCCATATACATTAGGTATTTGTCTTAATGCTCTCACTCTCCTTGCCCCCCACCCCCGACAGGCCTCATTGTGTGATGTTCCTCTTCCTGTTTCCATGTGTTCTCTTTGTTCAACTCCCATTGATGAATGAGAACATGCAGTGTTTGTTTTTCTGTTCCTGTGTTAGTTTGCCGAGAATGATGGTTTCCAGCTTTGGCTATGTCCCTGCCAAGGACATGAACTCATTCTTTTGTATTGGTGCATAGTATTCCATGGTATATATGGGTCACATTTTCTTTATCCAGTTCACTATTGATAAGCATTTGGGTTGGTTCCAAGTCTTTGCTATTGTAAATAGTGCTGCAATAAACATACTTGTGCATGTGTCTTTATAGTAGAATGATTTATAAATCCTTTGAGTATATACCCAGTAATAGAATTGCTGGGTCAAATGGTATTTCTCATTCTAGATACCTGAGGAATCACCATACTATCTTCCACAGTGGTTGAGCTAATTTACATTCCCACTAACAGTGTAAAAGCATCCCTATTTCTTCATGTTCTTGCCGGAATCTGTTGTTTCCTGATTTTTTAATGATCACCATTCTAATTAGTGTGTGATAGTATCTCATTGTGGTTTTGACTTGCATTCTCTAATGGTCAGTGATGATGAGCTTTTTTTAAATGTTATTTGGCCGCAGAAATGGCTTCTTTTGCAAAGTGTTTGTTCATATCCTTTGCCCACTTTTTGATGGGGTTGTTTGTTTTTTTCTTGTAAATTTGTTTAAGTTCTTTGTAGATCTGGATATCAGACCTTTGTCAAATGGATAGATTGCAAATTTTTTCTCCCATTCTATAGGTTGTCCATTCACTCTGATAATAGTTTCTTTTGCTGTGCAGAAGCTCTTTAGTTTAATTAGATCCCATTTGTCAACTTTGGCTTTTGTTGCAATTGCTTTGGTGTTTTAGTCAAAAAGTATTTGCCCAAGCCTATGTTCTGAATAGGTTTTCTTCTAGGGTTTTTATGGTTTTACATTTTACATTTAAGTCTTTAACTCATCTGAAGTTAATTTTTGTTTAAGATGTAAGGAAGGGGCCCAGTTTCCATTTTCTGCATATGGCTAGCAGGTTTTCCCAGAACCATTTATTACATAGGGAATCTATTCCCCATTGCTTGTTTTTGTCAGGTTTGTTGAAGATCATATAGTTGTAGATGTGTGTTGTTATTTCTGAGGCCTCTGTTGTGTTCCATTGGTCTATACATCTGTTTTAGTACCAGTATCATGATGTTTTGATTACTGTAGCCTTGCCGTATAGTTTGAAGTCAGGTAGCATGATTCCTCTAGCTTTGTTCTTTGTGCTTGGGTTTGTCTTAGCTATAAAGGCTCTTTTTCGATTCCGTATGAAATTTAAAGTAGTTTTTTTCCAATTATGCGAAGAAAGTCAGTGGTAGCTTGATGGGAATAGCATTTAATCTAAAAATAGCTTTGGGCAGTATGGCCATTTTCACAATATTGATTCTTCCTATCCATGAGCATGACATTTTTTTTTTCGTTTGTTTCTGTCTTCTCTTATTTTCTTGTGCCTTGGTTTGTCGTTCTCCTTGAAGAGGTGTTCATTTACCTTGTAAGTTGTATTCCTAGGTATTTTATTCTCTGTTGCAACTGTGAATGGGAGTTCACTCATGATTTGGCTCTCTGCTTGTCTATTATTGGCATATAGGAATGCTTGTGATTTTTGCATGTTGATTTTGTATCCTGAGACTTTGATGAAGTTGCTTATCAGCTTAAGGAGTTTTGGGACTAAGAAAATGGAGTTTTCAAAATATTTAATGATGTCATATGCAAACAGAGACAATTTGCCTTCCTCTCTTCCTATTTGAATACTCTTTAATTCTTTCCCTTGCCTGACTGCCCTGGCCAGAACTGCCAATAGTATGTTAAATAGGAGTGATGGGAAAGGGCACCTTGTGTTGGTTTTCAAAGGGAATGTGTCCAGCTTTTGCCCATTCAGTATCATATTGGCTATGGATTTGTCATAAATAGCTCTTATTATTTTGAGATATGTTCCATCAATACCTAGTTTACTGAGAGTTTTTAGCATGAAGCCATGTTGAATTTTACTGAAGGCCTTTTCTGCATCTATTGAGATAATCATGTGTTTTTTTGCCATTGGTTTTGTTTATGTGATGGGTTACATTTATTGATTTGCATAGGTTGAGCCAGTTTTGCAGCCCAGGGATGAAGCCAACTTGATCATGGTGGATAAGCTTTTTGATGTGCTGCTGGATTTGGTTTGCCAGTATTTTATTGAGGATTTTCACATTGATGTTAATCAAAGATATTGGTGGGAAATTTTATTTTTTTTATTGTGTCTCTGTCAGGCTTTGGTATCAGGATGATGCTGGCTTCATAAAATGAATTAGGGAGGAGTCTCTCTTCTTCTATTGTTTGGAATAGTTTCAGAAAGGATGGTACCATCTCCTCTTTGTACCTCTGGTAGAATTTGGCTGTGAATCCATCTGGTCTTACGCTTTTTTGGTTGTGGTAGGCTATTAATTACTGCCTCAATTTTAGAACTAGTTTTTGGTTTATTCAAAAATTCGATTTCTTTCTGGTTTTGTCTTGGGAGTGTTCACAAATTAATCATTTCTTCTAGATTTTCTAATTTATTTGTGTAGAGATGTTTATAGTATTCTCTGATGGTAGTTTGTATTTCTGTGGAATTAATGGTGACATCTCCTTATCATTTTTTATTGTGTCTATTTGATTTTTCTCTCTTTTCTTCTTTATGAGTCCAGCTAGTGGTCTATTTTGTTAATCTTTTCAAAAAATGCACTCCTGGATTCATTGATTTTTTTGTAGGGTTTTCCATGTCTCTATCTCCTTCCCTTCTGCTTTAATCTTAGTTATTTCTTGCCTTCTGCTAGCTTTTGAATTTGTTTGTTCTTGCTTCTCTAATTCTTTTAATTGTGATGTTCAGGTGTTGATTTTGGATCTTCCCAGTTTTCTGATGTGAGAAATTAGTGCTATAAATTTCCCTCTAAATACTGCTTCAGCTGTGTTCCAGAGATTCTGCTATGTTGCCTTTTTGTTCTCAACTGGTTTCAAAGAACTTCTTTATTTCTGCCATAAATTCATTTTTTACCCAGTAGTCATTCAGGAGCAGGTTGCTCAATCTCCATGTAGTTGTGAGGTTTTGAGTGAATTTCTTAACCCTGAGTTCTAATTTGATTGTACTGTGGTCTCAAAGACTATTTATTATGATTTCCATTCTTCTGCATTTGCTGAGGAGTGTTTTACTTTCAAGTATGTGGTTGATTTTAGAATAAGTGCTATGTGGTGCTGAGAAGAATGTATTTTCTCTTGATTTGGGGTGGAGAGTCCTGTCGATGTCTATTAGGTCTGTTTGGTCCAGAGCTGAGTTCAAGTCCTGAATATCCTTGTTAATTTTCTGTTTTGTTGATCTTTCTAATATTGACAGTGGGGTGTAAAATGTCTCCCACTATTATTGTGTGGAAGTCTAAGTCTCTTTGTAGGTCTCTTAGAACTTATTTTATGAATCTGGGTGCTTCTGTATTGGGAAAATGTATATTTAGGATAGTTAGCTCCTCGTGTTGCATTGATCCCATCATAACTATGTCCTCCTCCGCCTCCTCCTTCTTCTTTCTTCTTCTCTCTTCTCTCTCCTTCTCCTCCTCCGTCTCCTCCTTCTTCTTCTTGTTCTTGTTCTTCTTTTTCTTCTTCCTCTCTTCTCCTTCTCCTTCTTCCTCTCTTCTCCTTCTCCTTTCCCCTTCTCCTTTCTTCTTCCTCCTCTTCTTCTTCTTCTTCTTCTTCTTCTTCTTCTTCTTCTTCTTCTTCTTCTTCTTTCTTCTTCTTCTTTTGTTGGTTTAAAGTTTGTTTTATCATTGCAATTTCTGCTTTTTTTTCTTTCCATTTACATAATAAATATTCCTCCATCCCTTTATTTTGAGCTCATGTGTGTCTTTGCACATGAGATGGGTCTCCTGAATACAGCACACCGATGGGTCTTGACTCTATCAAATTTGTCAGTCTGTGTCTTTTAATTGAGGCATTTAGCCCACTTACATTTAAGGTTAATATTGTTATATGTGAATTCGATTCTGTCATGATGATACTAGCTGGTTATTTTGCACATTAGTTGATACAGTTTCTTCATAGTGTCATTGGTCTTTACATTTTGGTCTGTTTTTGCAGTGGTTGGTACTGATTTTTCCTTTCTATATTTAGTGCTTTCTTCAGGAGCTCTTGTAAGGCAGGCCTGGTGGTGACAAAGTCCCTCAGCACTTGCTTATCTGTAAAGGATTTGATTTCTCCTTTGTTTATGAAGCTTAGTTTGACTGGATATGAAATTACGGGTTGAAAATTCTTTTCTTTAACAATGTTGAATATTGTCCCACTCTCTTCTGGCTTGTATGGTTTCTGCAGAGAGATCTGCTGTCAGTCTGATGGGCTTCCCTTTGTAGGTAATCTGACCTTTCTCTCTGGTTGCCCTTAACATTTTTTTCTTCATTTCAACCTTGGAGAATCTGATGATTATGTGTTTTGGGGTTGCTCTTCTCGAGGAGTATCTTTGTGGTGTCCTCTGTATTTCCTGAATTTGAATGATGGCCTGTCTTGCTAGGTTGGGGAAGTCCTCTTGGATAATATCCTGAAGTGTGTTTTCCAACTTGGTTCCATTCTCCTCATCACTTTCAGGTACACCAATCAAGCATAGCTTTGTTCTTTTCACATAGTCCCATATTTCTTGAAGGCTTTGTTTATTCCTTTTCATTCTTCTTTCTCTAATCTTGTCTTCATGCCTTATTTCAGTAAGTTGATCTATAATTTCTGATATCCTTTCTTCTGCTCAATTTATTTGGCTATTGATACTTGTGTATGCTTCATGCATCATGAAATTCTCATGCTGTGTTTTTCAGCTCCATCAGGTCATTTATTTTGCTCTCTAAACCTGTTATTCTAGCTTAGCAGCTCCTATAACTTTTTATCAAGATTCTTAGATTGAATTGGGTTAGAACATGCTCCTTTAGCTCAGAGGAGTTTGTTATTACCCACTTTCTGAAGCCTACTTCTGTCAATTTGTAAATCTCATTCTCCATCCAGTTTTGTGCCCTTGCTGAAGAGGAGTTATGATCATTTGGAGAAGAGGCATTCTGGTTTTTGGAATGTTTAGCATTTTTGTGCTGTTTTTTCCTCATCTTCATGGATTTGTCTACCTTTGACCTTTGGAGCTAATGATCCTTGGATGCAGTTTTTGTGTGGGGGTCTTTTTTGTTGACATTGATGTTGTTGCTTTCTGTTTGTTCGTTTTTTTTTTTTTCTAACGGGCCCCTCTTCTGCAGGTCTAGTGCAGTTTGCTTGAGGTCCACTCCAGACGCTGTTTGCCTGGGCATCACCAGTGGAGGTTGCACAAAAGTAAATATTGCTGTCTGCTCCTTTCTCTGGAAGCTACAGCACAAAGAGACACTGGCCTGATAACAACTAGAGCAGTCCTGCAGGGTGTCTGTCAATCCTTGTTGGGAGGTATCTCCCAGTCAGGAGGCACAGGGGTCAGTAACCCACTTGAGGAGGTTGTCTGTCCCTTAGCAGAGCTCAAGCACTGTGCTGGGAGAATCCTCCTTTTCAGGATCAGCTGCTGTCTTCAGAGCTGGCAGGCAGGAAAGTTTTAGTCTGCTGAAGTTGTTCCCTCAGCTTCCCCTTCCCCCACATGCTCTGTCCCAGGGAGATGGGAGTTATATCTGTAAGCCCCTGACTGAGGCTGCTGCCTTTCTCTCAGAGATACCCTGCCCAGCAAGGAGGAATCTAGAGAGGCAGTTGCACCACTGCTGCTTTGCTTATTTGTGGTGAATTCCACCTAGTTTAACCGTCCTGGCCTCCTTAGCACTGTCTGGGAAGAACTGCCTACTAAAGCCTCAGTAAGGGCTGATGCCCCTCCCCTCACCAAGCTCGATAGTCCCAGGTCAACTTCAGACTGCTGTGCTGGCAGTGAGAATTTCAGGCTAGTGGCTCTTAGCTTGCTGGGCTCCATGGGAGTGGTACCCACTGAGTGAGACCACTTGGCTTCGTGGTTTGAGCCCCTTTCTAGGGGAGTAAATGGTTCTGTTTTGATGGGGTTTCAGGCACCACTGGGGTATGAAAAAAGTCTTCAGCTGCTAGCTTGGTGTCTTCTCAAACAGCCACCCAGTTTTGTGCTTCAAACTCAGTGTCCTGGTGGTATAGGACACTGAGGAGATAGGAATCTCCCCATCTATGGATTGCAAAAACTGTGGGAAAAGTGTACTCTCTGGGCTGGGTAGCACAGTGCCTCATGGCTTCCTTTGGCTGGGGAAGGGAGGTCCCCTGGCTCTTTGTACTTCCTGAGTGAGGCAATGCTCCAACCTGCTTCTGCCCATCCTCTGTGGGCTACACCCACTGCCTAACCAGTCCCAATGAGATGAATTGGGTATCTCTGTTGGAAATGCAAAAATCACCCGCCTTCTGTGTTGGTCTTGCTGAGAGCTGCAGGCCAGAGCTGTTCCTATTTAGCCATCTTGCCAGATCAACCCTATTTTTTTTATACCCATTAACCATTTCTACCTCCCCCTCACTCATTTGCTACCCTCCTAACCTCTGGCAACTATCCTTCCTTTCTCCAGTTGCATGAATTCAATTTTTTAATTTTTAGATCCCACAAATAAGGTGAGAACATGCAATGATTGTCTTTCTGTGTATGGCTTATTTCACTTAACAGATGGCCTCCAGTTCCATTTAGGTTGTTGAAAATGACAAAGTTTCCTTTTTTTAATGGCTGAATAGTCCTTCATTGTGCATAAGCACCACATTTTCTTTATTCATTCATCTCTTAATGGAGACTCATGTTACTTCCAAATCTTGGATGTTGTGAACAGAGCTGCAGCAAACATGAGAGGGCAGATATTTCTTCGACATACTGATTTCCTTTCTTTTGGGTATATACTCAGCAATGCGATTGCTGGATTGTATGGTAGCTCTATTTTTAGTTTTTTGAGGAACTCCCTTGTCATTTCTATGTTTTTGAAAGCCTCTCCACAGTAGCTGTACTAATTTATATTCCCACCAATGGTGTATGAGGATTCCCTTTTTTCCTCCTCCTCAGCAGCATTTGTTATTGTCTGACTTTTGGACAAAAGCCATTTTAACTGGGGTGAGATGATATCTCATTGTAATAAAAATCACACAAATCTGTGGCTTAAATCAATAAATGTTTATTTTTTGCTCAAGCAAAGACCATTGTGTGTCAGGGGAACTCTCTGGAGCTTATATTTTCCAATGATGGCTCAGCATTTCACCTTCATGCCAATATTTGATTTATTATTCCAACAATGAAACAATGGGGTGGAGCATTGAATATGAGCAATTAAAGGCTTACATGAGAAGGTAAAACATATGACTTCTACTCCAGTTTTATTTTTGGTGAAAGTAAGCCACACCTAACATCAAGGAACTCAAGAAAAGGCAATTCCTCAGTAGGTCTGACAGGAAAAAAAATGTGCAGCACTGATATGTGCCACGGATGTCAACTTTTTATTCTGCTAGGTAAGGACATTTCACACACACACACACACACACACACACACACACACACACACCACCCCATCCTACCCTTCAAAACCACCATCATTTCCTTAAAGAACTACTTTTTAACATTATGCACAAAATTACCTATTAAAATTTCAGTTACAATTTTTTTTATTTTCTGTGCTCTTCCCTGTATCCTAGGAAATCCAACTACATTCTTCAGAATCTCTTACGTAGGATACCTCATTATATTCTTTCAATGAATGACATTCACATGTTACTTGGAAGGCAGAGGAAAAGCAAAAGCCATTATTGCTCCTAGGACTGTGGTAAGCAGAGGATGGGCTTTGATAAACAGAAGATGTATTCTCATTGGCCTTCTACAAATCACTCATTTAGTGCTCTTGGCAGCTGAGATTGCTGGTAATAGCTTCTCAGAATTTCTGTACTTTCAGTACCCTGGTCATTGCTGCATTTTTGAAAGCCTCTAACTCTGATATTTATTCTTTCTTGTTTGAAATATCTAGAGGAGATTTTCTGACTGATAAAGTATATGGCACTAAGAAACAGGTTATCAAATATAGAGTCAGATCTGGTTAGATTTGAAGCATCAATAGCCTCACCTATGAAAGAAAAACAGATATTGGTAGGTCATGGCATATAGTGGGAAAATAGTTATTTAAATTACTGCATGTAGCTGCTTATAATAAAGTCTCTGTCAAAGGAAAGGCTTTAGGGGATTAAGTGGCTGCTTAATCCATTATATCCATATAGAATATCTGTATATTCATTATATCTATTTAGATCACTGAAATATTTTATCAGTGAGAAAAGCCCCTCAAGCTATTTCAAGGAAGAAGGAAAAGCTATCAGAAGTAAAGACTTTGAAGAATCTACTCTGTCCATATAGGGTACTCTATGTAGATATAATTGATATACAGATCACATGGACACTAAGGTGGAATAGCTGCTTCTGACTTCATGGGAGAGGATTCAAAAACCAAATGAAAAACTCAAGACATAAATATCTTGGCTCAAAACACAGTCAGAAAACTGGAGAGCTTTTATGATTGCCATAAAAGAAACATTTTATGTTTAATTCGGCAATCCACAGCATCAAATTTCAGGTCTGATTTTTTTTTTTTGATATAGGTCAGACCCAAAGTTTGATGTTGTGGATTGCAGAATTCAAGCAAATTTGGATTCTTGGCTCACTGGATCTTTTTGTAAAAGTTGGGGCATTGACTGGAAAGAATTAAATTCTGAATTGGAATAGAGACACCTACATAGATTTCAGTGATCTGAATTCTGTTAATAAGATCCCTTGTTGGAAATATCTATAATGATCTCAACCAAGGTAATTTCAAAGGGATTGAAAAGGGATGCAAGTGCATCTCAAGACTCATGTCTCCACCCTCCACCATTTATTGTCTCTAGACCCATAACCAGAATTAGATTCCAAAGGCCTCAGGAGACAAGTAAAAAGTCTGATACTGGAGGAGAATTACAAGGTTTTGCCAATTTAGATCAGTCAGCAAAAGGAACATAGACTTCCAAAACCTTGATTTTTAGCCCTGTAGGACCCATTTTCAGACTTCTGACCTCCAGAAATGTAATATAATAAATTTCTGTTGCTTTAAGCCACTGATTTTGTGGTAATTTGTTATAACAGCAACAGGAAACATACAATGATCTACTAAAGTTTTACTTAATAATGTAGTCAAAAAAAGTTCTAGCTCTGGTTAACAGAGATATGGCTTGAGTAGCTACAACATATCCCCCTAATTCTAAGATCTAAACCAGCAGTCAAAGAGGAACTCCTCGGACGAAGGGAAGGACACATCATTTTGGGAAAGGATCCTGCAGCATGTCTATGCATATGGACTGTAAATCTTTCCCCCAGTCTTTCCTAAAGCTTTTATGAACTGGAAACTTCAAAATACCTAAACTTGTTTACAAGGGTTTGGTACAGTGAGCTGACACTAATTACTGATAACCCAAATTGTACTGTGGTCTTACTGTCAGAGTAGGTGCTTATAGATGTCAGATGGCACACAATTTTCACCTGAGTTCATCTCACACTGGTGTACTAGTTTTCTATTGCTGTGTTATAGATTATCACAAACTTAGTGGATTAAAACAATACCCTGTTTTTTTAAGCTCACAGTTCTGTAAAGCAGAAGACTGCAGGATTGGCTGGGTTCCCTGCTTATGAAACCAAGGTCATTGTTCCATGGCCATGGTCTTCCAAGGCCAAAGTCAAGGTGTCTGGTGGGCTGAACTCTTACCTATGCCCCAGGGATGAATCCTCTTCTAAGCTCATTTAGGTTTTGGCAGAATTCAGTTCCTTGTGGTTGTGGGACTGGCCCCAGTTTTCTTGCTTGTTGTTGGCCAGAGAGTTCTCCTCTGCTCCTAAAGGCTTCCCATATTCCTTCCTGTGTGACTCCCTTCATATTCAAAGACAGAAATGGAATAGCACATAGAGTTCTTATGCATTGACTTTCTCTGACCTTCCCTTATGCCATCAGCTATAGAAGGCTCTCTGCTTTTAAGGGCTAATATTATTAAATCAGGCTCAGTCAGATAATCTTCTTGTCTTAAAGTCAATTCTGCTACATAATATAGTAGGAATGAGAACTAATCATATTCACAGGTTCTGGGAATTAGGTTGGAACATCTTTGGGGGACCATTTTAGAAATTCTGCCTACCACAGTGGGCCACATGGATCCATGAACCCACTCAGCAATTATTTTCTCAATTCCTGAATGCGTGGTTGGAATAGACACTCTTGGCTACTGGAAGAATCACAACATTGGGCCCTTGACTTGTGAAAGCGGTTTATTATTATACAAAAGGCCAAGTAGAAGCCTGTGCAGACATGGTAGAGAATAGTGTCAACTTCAGTCTCTGGTACCTGGTATGGAGCTATTTGTCTGAGATATGCTTTATTTTCTGAATCAACAGAAAAGATCACCAGAAACAGACAATAATTTTTTCTTTTTATGTGATTGGGATAATAGTATTCCCTTACTGTTTTATTCAGCACCATGTCAGCTGTCAAAATTGAGAACAGAGACATTGATTATCTCACCTTCCTATAGAATATCATGCTATACACCTCATTGATAACATAGTGTTGATGGAACTAGCCAACAGGAACTAGCAAATATCTCAGATGCCTTTGCTAGATATATGCATTAGAGAGATTGGGAGAGAAACTTACCACCCTAGTGAAGTTTCTAGGAATTCTATAGTCTGGGGCATATACAGATTAGCTCCTTCAAAGTGAAAGACAAATTACTGCATATTGAGTCTTATTATTAAGAAAGAGGCATGGGATTTAATGGGATATTTGGATTCTGGTGGCAACATGTCTCTTATTTGAGTTTGCTTCTCTAAGTTATTTATCAAGTAATAAATATAAGCTGATTTGATACTTGAGTTTTATGACCTATTTGGTCCAATTATGCCCAAA
Source organism: Cheracebus regulus (assembly GCA_963574635.1). Classification (NCBI taxonomy): domain Eukaryota; kingdom Metazoa; phylum Chordata; class Mammalia; order Primates; family Pitheciidae; genus Cheracebus; species Cheracebus regulus. The sequence goes on from CAUYQU010022940.1 coordinate 47,187, forward strand.
GCATCTGATAAGAATCTTGTGTGGAGGCTCTAGCAAAACTTAGTAAGAGAATCACTTTGAAGAATATCTAGAATTTTGGGGCAAAGTCATGCCTTTCTCCTGCATTTGAGAAACTTCTTCTTGGTTGTTAATTGGCCCTGGCAGAGATCAAATTTTGATCATGGGATAACAAGTGATCATGTGACTTGAACTGTCCAACATAAAGTAGTTATATGTTGGGCATAAACAGCAGTCTTCTATTATCAAGTGGAAGTTGTATGGTGTATAGCTTTTGTTTCTCTTTCCAGATACATTCTCTACCCTGCTATTTCCCTCGAGAGATGACCATAGACAATATCAGTAGAAAATAACTATTATGTCCCCTGATTTCCAAGCTTTTGGTTGGGTTGAATCGATTGGGAGCCTGGTGGGAGATTGAAAGGGGAGGAGGGAAGTTCGTTTCATGCAAGGTTACCTTGGGTTTGCTGTGTCCTTAGCCAAAAGTCCTTTAATCTTGAACTTCTCTCAAGGAAGACCTCTCCATGTAAGTTTCTCTTTTTGGATTCTAGTAACTGGTTCTATTCTTTTGCTACTTCAAACTTAGGAAAGGTAAAAGCCTCAGGGTACTACACTATCCTTCATGATTTTCCCACACCCTGCACATACATTTGTTAATAATTCCTTCATTAACCTCTCCTCACATGATCTTATTTTGATGGCATCATTTATTCTTGGTCCAGAACCTGACTGATACAGTATCTGGTACTAGAAATAACCCCTAAGAAAACAGAGCCTGAAAACTGGATTCTAGTTTGAGTTATTTATTCATATGAGTAGAACTGAGATATGCTCATTTCCAGGTCATACGACTGCATCACAATCACTCAGGTTATCATTGATTGTAGCAAGGGATGAAGTGCAGGTGAAGAGACAAGTGTTGATAGATTAAGTCCTAAAGACACACAAAAATTGTGTAAGCAGGTGGCTCAGACTCCCGGGGGAGCTCCCTTCAACAAACTAACGAAGGAGAAACAATTTGCTTAAAGATGATACATTGACATACAGGTGGCTTTGACAGTAAGGAAAGAAAAACCTATTGTTTATTGAGTTGTGTGCCCACTGGAAGATGTCACTTTGTAAGTGGGGTGCTGTCTTACAAGATGTGGCATATGCTATGAGCTAATAAGTTATACAAAGTGCTGTTTCTTCCATTTTTCCCCCCATTATCCCATAGTCCACAAATAGGGGGTGGAGTTACCTGGCTTCTTTTTCTATTATACCTAATAACCCATTCACATACATTCTGCTTTCCATTTCTGCAGCTTTAGCCTCTATTTTTCTGAAGAACCTTTAAAGTGTCTTCCACATCATTCCCATTTTTATAGATAAGGAAAATTAGACAAACAGAAGGTAACTAACTTGCCTAAATTCACCTAACTGTCAAGTGGAAAGGCCTAGCTGAAACAAATCTGTCAAACTCCAAAACCTATGTTTCTTTGATTATACTCCAAAGAAGAAAAAGCAGGAATACAGACTAAAAGAAGGTAGGTAAATGGTATGAAGAAAGAGGTTCATGTAGCGTTTCAGTCACTAGGATAAACAAAGCAAAACTTGGTAGGATACTTTTGCAATAATTTCAAATCCTGTGACAGGAAACACAGAATGATTTAATGGAAGGAGACCTTCTAGCTATGAAGCCTTCTAGCGTGAAAGGCAAGTGCACCTACCTCAGGCCCACCTCCTCAGCAAACCATTTTTGTGTGTGTGGTTGTTAGGGAGCTAATGGCAGGGTAGAGCCCAGAACTAACACCAGAGAACATCAAAACTACATGCTCTTCATGCACTTGGGAATTCTCAAGTGCCATACCACTGCTAAGTGAGTGGGAAGCTAAGTGTTTACTTAGGTGGTTGTAGGGCAAGACATCAAGGGAATCTGTTAGATACAAGTTTAAATTCTCTTAAATCTAGGATAGTGCCCAGAGCGATTCAAGACCTTAAAGAGCATTTTTGGCTCTTGGCTTGCTATTGTTTGGAATCTTGAGTTGCTTCTGGCATCTGGAGAAGGTGGTGGGCACATCTGGAGGGTTGTCTGGCTGCTTGAAGAGTCCAAGAAAATTCTACCCTTTTATTTTCCCAATGTGTTACAGAAAAGTTTCCCAAGCTTGTGAATGGACTGTCAACTCCAAATCCAAACTTTGTTCCCTTGGAATAGCAGAAAGCATTGAGTCCTCTTATAAAAGCAAATCATTCAGAGTGGAGGAATAGCAAAGTTTTAAAATGAAGTGTGTGTGTGTGTGTGTATGTGTGTGTGTGTGTGTGTGTGTGCCCCTTAGGAAAAAGCCTCTTTCAGAATGGGAGACCGTTGGTATTAGTAGTTGTGAGGTGTCCTCATTAAACCTCCCGCTGCTCTGTGCAAGGTCACGTTTTAATAGGCTCTCAAAGGGACTGGACAGATGCAGAACAAGTGTAAAAGGGAAAGCTCAGGTGTAAGAGAGCAGTTCCCACCTCTGTCTCTGGCTGTCTTCCTCCTGGGGTTTGCCCTCACAAATTGCTTCTAGGTTTTTAACTGTTCTGGGGAGTTGCTACCACTACATACAGCCCTCAGGGCAAGGTTCCTTCCAGAACACTCAGAGCACCTGCATTAGTGTTACCTGGAATGGCACTGAAAATGCAGATTCCTCGTATGGAATCTAGATTACCCTGACACGATACTTAGAAAAGCTTCCCTGGGGATTCTCACAAATGAAAGTCTAGACCAATTCTGCAGGGGCTTCTGCCAGTTACCCAGTATTGACAGTCAATATCTGTTCAATGTTTATTGTTTAAGAACTGTATCTACATTATTTCATTTAACCTTGACAATATTCCTCAAAGTAAGAATTATTATTATCTCCAGAATTTTTACAGAAGCTGAACCTGAGGCACAAAGAAAATAAATAACTTGTTTCAGGTCACATAGCAATTATTGGAGTCAGCATTTGAACTCAGATAGTTTAACCACAGAAAACATGCTCTTAGTCACGTTGGTAAGCCCTGTGAATTATTCCTTCTTTTCTTTCTTTTGATCAAGATCAAATTGTATTTTTTTTTCTGATGAACTTTGCTAAGGGATGAAGGGAAAACACATTTTCAGAGGAGAATTTTTTTATCCCTTCATCTTAAGAACTGTCTGGGCATGATAGGTTTGGCTGACATAGCTTCCCCAGAACAATCCACATCCTGTCCTTAACTCATGAGGAAACACTTTGCCTCCACTCTGCTTCAAGCTGCCCTTCCAACCGTACTCCCTGCTCCCCTGCAGGAACCTCCCTCCAGGTCAGCAGATCTATATGCTGCCTCATACAGACCTGCCAGTGTGGTTGCTTTGGCTTTCCCATCTAGTAAAGGACAAACATAGGCTTATACAATCTTCAAAGACCAGCCAGCTCAAATATTCCTTTTTCAGAGAAGCTGTCAGAAAGCACACAAAAGACCTTTCTCTTGGGAGGTCCCAGGGTCACTTAGCAACCTGAGATCAACTTTTTGGGGCTGCTTTCCTCTCCAGTAGCAGGTGCAGTGCTTAGTTACCTTCTCTCTTATAGCTTCTCTAGCTGGGAGGACAGGGGGTGGGGTTGGGGGATTTGTTTTCTTCCTGACTTGTTTGTGGAAAGTGGGTTTCTCATTGTCCTGAGGGCAGACACATGGCCTTTTCCACTTGAAGAGTTTTAGTCCCATTAATTTTGCAAGCATCAACAATCTTGCAGCTTAAGGAAACTTGTTTTGTCATCGTCTCTGGTGCACAGCTCAATTCACTTCCTGAGATGGTTACTGAGATAAACTTCCTTCTCCATATTTTTCCCCTGAGGATGAAGTTGCATTAGCCTCTCTCCTCTTGTCAGTGCCCACAAGTGAATGCAGTGCAGTGCTCCCTGTCCCAAGCAGGGCGCCTGAGTTTCAACTTCTTTAACCCATTTTGTCAGGCCTGTGTTCTGCTCAGGAAGGGCCACTTTCGGACATCCTCTGAAAAGTGTGTCCTGCCCATTTCTTCCTGAGGTGAGTTACTCAATCTTTAGGTCATGTATGAGAGAACAGGTGTACTTTTACTATATAATCATTGTTACTCTAAGTGTACATGCTTTAATATTGTGATATTATAATATCACAATGTTATAGTTAAATAAACAAAACTCAGTAGAACTGTTCCTCCTGAAAGAAAGTCAAGAGAGGTAGAGAAGAGAGAGGCTTGATGAAATTACTTACATGAGGGCATGATCTATTCACCAGCTTTGCTCTGACCAAAAAAGAGGAACTTAACAGATATTTCTCAGTGCAGAAAAAGGAGGGAATCTGCTACCTTTTGGGCTTTGGAGGTTAGTCAGTGATGTGAGGCAGAAGGATCCTGGGGAAGAAGTGGGCCTTGGGAGGCACTATAATGAATAAGCTGAAGGGAGGACCCTGGAGTCAATTAGCTGGATTTCCATCTGGCTGTCCCATTCATGAACTGTGGAAACTTAATGTAGACATATTAATAAATTGCTGTGTCTTTATCTATTGGAGAATAATAATTATCCCTACTTTGTAGAATTATTTTGAAGGCTGTGTTCATATGTGTGAAATGCAAATGAGTGCGTGACATATAGTAAATGCTGTATAAGTATTGGCTACCTAAAGACCATATGACCACTGAGAGAGAGGGAAAGAAGGAGAGAGGAAATGAGGGAGAGCGGGAAAGAAACGTGTTTGGGGAAAAACACAGAACTTAAAGGCGGAGGGACTTTCAGGAAATCCGAGGATGCATCTGCTCAGCAGATAGAGCAGAAAGTCAGGAGAGGGTACTTCGATCAGGGAGGAAAATGTATACCTTGAGGAAGCAGGGTTTCAGGAACTATCATGAGAGGAATAGATGGATGGAGAATCTACATGCTGCACCTCCTTGGTCCTGGAGGCATATTGAGAAACCCAAAGAAGACAGAGAGAAGGCGTTGTGTATCTCACCAGACCTCAAAGTTGTGCCCGGCCAGAGTCTCATGGGCTTAGGGATCTCAGAAGTTTGGCCTAAGGTGCAATTAAGATACGGGTGACAGAGCCCTCGACAATCAGGATGCTTTGCCAGCCTATGTTCAATTACTTTACCATTCAGGAGGATATTTAAATCATCCCTTTTTCCTTAGCAAAGAAAAGAAATTATAGTCTGGTCTCAGCCAAAGTTATAACTGTGAGGAGAAGTCATTTGGGCAGTGTTTTCTTAAATTTTGATATGCATCAGAATCACCACCTGGTCTGAGTGGGTCTGGCAGTTGCATGTTTAAGAGGGAACTACTTATTTTGATGTTTACTGGAAAGTTTAGGAAACACTTCTTTCTCAATGCTTTTCAATCTTTAATGTACACACACATTACCTGGGGATATTGTTAAAGTGAGGATTCTGAAGGTCCGAGGTGAAGCTTGAGATTCCGCATTTCTGACAAGCTCCCAGGTCATGCGGATGCTGCTGGTCTGAGGACTACATGGCTTAAAATTTGGTCCCCATTTTATTTAAATTTTTATGGATACATAATAGTTGTACATATTTATGGAGGTACATGTGATATTTTGATATAAGCATACAATGTGTAATGAACAAATCAAAGTAATTGAGGTATCCATTGTAAGGCTGGTTGCCTTGCTGGGAGCTCGGACGCACCCCCCCCCCCACCCACCGGCACCGGTCCTTTTTCCCTTTTACAAGCCCCGAGCAAGCTCAGACATGCTCAGGCATGTTCCCCTCTCCCTTGCTCGCACGGCCTGGTCTTCTCTTAAAGAGCTCAGTATGCAAACAAGGTGCTGCAACCATAGCTTCTTAATAACCAATAACAGCTAAGCCCTAACAACCAATAGCAGCTAAGCTTTAACAACCAGTAGCAGTCGAGTCTTAACAACCAATAGCAGGCAAGTAATTCCAACCAACAACAAGCCAAGTCCTAGGTCAAGGCTTGTAACTTACCCAATAGCAGTCTTGCTCTCCCACAACCAATAGAGCTGTTTCACTCCCTATAAAAACCCCCTGTCTAAAAATAGACTCACTATAAAAACTCCCTGTCTAAAAATAGACTCACTCCCTATAAAACCCTCTGTCTGAGAGGACTCTGGGCGACTTCTCTGGCCCCTCCTGTCTGGACCGCAGGACCTCACCCGGGAGCCTGAATAAATTCCCTTGCATTGGATTATTTTGGTGCTGGCCTCAGTTTCTTTGTTTTATCCTTGGAAACAAACCTTACATCCATCACCTTAAACATTTATCATTTCTTTGTGTTAGGAACATTCCAATTCCACTCTTTCAGTAATTCTGAAACATACAATAAGTTATTGTTAACTATAGTCACCCTATTTTGCTACTGAGCACTAGATCTTATTCCTTCTAACTGTATTTTTGTGCCCATTAACCAATCCCTACCTATACCTTCCCAAGCCTCTGGTAGCCATCATTCTACTCTCTATCTCCATGATATCAATTTTTATAGCTCCCAAATATGAGTGAGAACACTCAAGATTTATGTGTTTGGCTTATTTCACTTAACATAATGTCCCCAAGTTGCATCCTTCTTGCTGCAAATGGCAGGATTGTTTTCTTTTTTATGGCTGATAATATTCCATTGTGTATATGCACCACATCTTCTTTATTCATTCATCTGTTGATAGACATTAGGTTGATTCCATATCTTGGCTAGTGTAAGTAGTGCTGCAGTAAACATAGGAATACAAATATCTCTTCAATACGCGGATTTTCTTTCCTTTGGATATATACCCAGCAGTGGGATTTCTACATCATATGGTAGTTCTAGATTTAGTTGTTTGAGGAATCCCAATACTGTTCTCCACAGTGGCTCTAGTAAATTCCCACTAACAATGTAGGAGCATTCTCCTTTTCCCACATCCTTGCCAGGATTCATTATTATTATTATTATTTGATCTTTTTGACAAAAGTCGTTTTAACTGGGGTGAGGTGATATGTCATTGTGGTTTTGATTTGTATTTCTCTGATGATTAGTGATGTTGAACATTTTTTTCCATATACCTGTTTGCCATTTGTATATGTATTTTTTGAGAAATGTCTATCAGATCTTTTGCCTATTTAAAAAACTGAATTATTATATTTTTTTCCTATGAAGTTGTTTGAACTTCTTATATATTCTGGTTAATAATCCCTTGTCAGTTGAATAGTTTGCAGATATTTTCTCTCATTCTGAAGGCTGTGGTATAATATTTTTTGACATTATTTCTTCTGTAAATATTTGGTAGAATTCAGCAGTAAGGGCACCAGGTTCTAAGCTTTTCTTTGCGAGGAGACTTTTTATTACTGCTTTCTCCTTGTTACTCATCTATTCAGGTTTGCATTTCTTCATGGTTCAATCTTGGTATGTTGTATGTGTCTTGGAGTTTATTAATTTTTTCTAGGTTTCCAATTTATTGGCATATGGTTTCTAATAATAGTTTCTAATGAATATTTAAATTTCTGTGGTATCAGTTGTAATTTCTCCTTTTTTGTGTCTCTGATTTTATTTATTTGAGTTTTCTTTCTTAGTCTGGCTAATTGTTTGTCAATTTTGTTTACATTTTAAAAAGCCAGTGTTATGATTGATCCTTTGTATATTTTTTAGTCTTAATTCCATTGATTTCTGTTCTGATCTTTATTATTTTCTTTCTTCTACTAATTTTGGATTTGGTTTGCTTTTGATTTTCTAGATCTTTAAGATGCTTTGTTGGGTTTTTTATTTTAAATCTTCTTACTTTTTTTTTGAAATTGGCATTTACTGCTATAAACTTCCTTCTTAGTGTTGCTTTTGCTATATCCTGATTTTGGTATATTGTGTTTCCATTTTTATTTGTTTCAAGAATTAAAAAAAAATTTCCTCTTAATTTCTTCGTTGACCCAATGGTCATTCAGAAGCATCTTGTTTAATTTTCCTATATTTGTATTGTTTCCAAAATTCCTCTTATTATTGATTTCTAATTTTATTTGAGCTTTTGAAAAAATTGTCCTGAATATCATTTGGATCAAAGAGGAACTCAAAACAGTAATGACAAGTTTTATTTGGAAAATAGTCAGAAGATCCGTATTATTCATGAAAACAAGGCATGAAACCATAGGCATACTCAGGAGGAAAATTCATAGTTTTATAAAAATAAATAAAAGACATATTCAACTAAAGAGATTAAGTGGTTAGAAAAGATAACTGAAATAATTATGATGTTTGAAGAAAATTTATGAGACTTGTTTTGTGGTCTATCATTGAGAATGTTCCATGTGCTGAGAAGAAGAATGTGTATTGTGCAGCTGTTGGAAAAAATGTACTACAGTATAAATACCTATTAGGTTCATTTAGTCTGTAGTGCAGATTGGGTCTGATGTTTCTTTGTTCATTTTCTGTCCAGATGATCTGTTCAACACTGAAAGTGGGGTGTAGAGTCCCCAGCTCTTATTGTATTTGGATTTATCTCTTCAGCTCTAGTAATATTTGCTTTAGACATATGGGTGCTTCAGTGTTGTGTGCATAAATATTTACAATTGCTATATCTTCTTGCTGAATTGACCCCTTTTGTCATTATATAACAAATTTCTTTTTATAGTTTTGTCCTAAAATCTAGTTTTATTTGATATAAGTATAGCTACACCTGCTTTTTTTGGGTTTCTTTTTGCATGGGATATTTTTCTCCATCCCTTCATTTTCAGTCTGTGTGTGTCTTCACAGGTGAAGTTGGTTTCCTGTGGGCAGCATATAGTTGGTCTATATGTATATAGTAGAGACAGTGTCTTGCTACATTGCCCAGGCTGGTTTCAAGCTTCTGGTCTCAAGTGAGCCTTCCACCTTGGTCTCCCAAAGTGCTGGGACTACAGGTGTGCACCACTGTGTCAAGTCTTGTTTTTTTTTTGTTAAATTCATTCAGCCACTCTATGTCTTAATTGGAGAATTTGGTCCGTTTACACTCAACATTATTGTTAGGTAAAGACTTACTGCTGCTGTTTTGTTGTTTCTTGATTGTATTGTTAGTCATTGCTTCCCTTCTTCTTGTCTTCCTTTGTGTATGAGTAATTTTTCTCTGGCAGTATGCTTTAATTTCTGGCTTTTTATTTCTATGTTTCTATTATGGGTTTTTGCTTTGTGATTACCATGAGGCTTGCAAATAACACCTTTTAACCAATTATTGTAAACTGATGACAGCTTTAACTCCAATCACAATTAAAAGAAAAAAGAACAGTGAATGAGAAAATGAAAAAATTCTACATTTAATCTATGTCCCTCCTGTTTTTTTAAAAAAACATTGTCTATCTCTTAACAAATTGTGGTAGTTACTGTTTTTGATAGGTTTGTCTTTTAGTCTTCATACTAAAGATATGAGCGGTTTATACACTGCAATTACAATATTGGAGGATTCTCTGTTTGTCTTTGTACTTACTTTTACCAGTGAATTTTATACCTTCAGATGATTTATTGTTGCTTGTTAGCATTCTTTTGTTTCAGATTGAAGAACTCCCTTTAGTATTGCTTGTAAAACAGGTCTAAAGTTGATTAAAATCCCTCAGTTTCCATTTGTCTTGGAAAGTTATTATTTCCCCTTCATGTTTGAAAGATAACTTTGTTAGACATAATATTCTAGATTGAGGGATTTTTTTTTCTTCATCACTTCGAGCACATCATTCCATTCCCACTGGCCTATAAGGTTTCCTCTGAGAAGTCTGCTGCCAGACATATTGGAGCTCCTTTATATGTTATTTGCTTTTCTCTTGCTGTTTTTAGGATCTCCCTTTTGTCCATGACCTTTGACAGTTTGATTATGGCATGTCTTAATGTAGTCCTAAGTGGGTTGAATTTTCTTGGTGTTCTTTGACCTTCTTGTATCTGGATATTCATATCTTATTATTTCTTTAAATACACTTTCTACCCAGATCTCTTTCTCTAGACCAAAAACTTTTGATTTTCCCTTTTGAGGCTATTTTCTAGATTTTGTAGGCTTACTTAATTTTTTTAATTCATTTTTTTTCCTATGACTCTATGTTCATATATTCTGTCTTTGAGCTCTCTAATCCTTTCTTCCACTTGATCAATTCTTCTGTTGAGACTCTGATGCATTTTTCAGTTTGTAAGTTGAAGTTTTCAGCTCCAGAATTTTAAATATTATTTCAATCTTGTCGACAAATGTATCTGATAGAATTCTGATGAATACCTTCTGTGTTATCTTAAAGTTTATTGCACTTCCTCAAGATAGCTCTTTTGAATTCCCTGACTGAAAGGTATCTTTGTCACTCCAGGATTGGTCACTGGTGCCTTATTTAGTCTGCTTGATAAGGTCATGTTTCCCTAGATTTTCTTGATGTTTGCTGATGTCTGAGCATTGAAGTCAGGTATTTATCCCAATCTTTGCAGTCTAGGCTTGTTTGTACCTATTCTTGAGAGGGCTTTCCCAGAATTCAAAGGGGATTGAGTGTTGTTACCAAAGCCTGTGATCATTGAAGGTGTTTTAGCACTAGAAGGCACCCTAAACTGAGGAACACTGCGATTTTTGCAGACTCCTAGACACAGAGTCTTGGTGTACTTGGTGAATATGGGGAAGATAAGGGAGACTTCCCTGGGTTCCAGGTGAAGTCTGTTGCTCTTTTCCCTCACTTTCCATCAAGGAGAAGGAGTTGGTGATATGGTTTAGCCCTGTGTCCCCACCAAAATTTCATCTTGAATTATAGCTCCCATAATTCTTTCATGTTGTGGGAAGTACCCAGTGGGAGATCACTGAATCATGCTCAGATTCTCCCTTTGTGCTGTGTTGCCTGTGGTTGGGGGAAGGAGATGGGTAGGCAATGCAAGACTGTCCTTCCTATGGTCTTCAATGCCTCTTTCTTTGTTATTATGTTAAAACCAGATGCTGTGATCACTCATCTGAATTTTGGATTCTTGTGAAGGTGCTTTCTTGCAAGGGTAGTTTCTCAGTCTGGTGTTCCTCAGGAGAGAATGGGCAATTGCTGGAGGGTTCTATTTGACTATCTTGGTCTGCCTCCTCAAGGACTACATTCTGAACAGCAAGACTAAGAGCAAGTACCAAGGTCCGGGGGAAAAAAAGAGAGTGATAGAGAAAGAAATCCTAGTATGGTGACAATAGGAAACGATGGCAAATCCGAGGAGTAGGAGAGTTGGAAAAAGCTGTATCTGCTGTTTTCCTAGGTCTTATGTGCAGGAAACTTAGCTTAATGTAGAATCACCTGCCGTACATAGGCAGTTACAGATTCCTGAGTTCTATCCTTGACTTCTAAACCAGAATCTCCCAGAGGGTTTTGGGAATTCACATTTTAAAAAAGCACCCCAAGCAATCTGTGTCATTAGATATGTTTCGGAAACATCGACAAGAATATTGAGAAGAAAATAATTTAAGCTAAGATTAAATTTTAAAATAGATCACTGAAAATTATGTGTGATATGAGAACTTTTCTCAGTCACCTGTAATTGCTTTCCTTGTTACTTGGAAAAATTTTCCATTTTATTGAATACTTTTTAGTGTTTTAAATACAAAACTTACATTGTGCTTTATGGATTTAAGTTCAGAAGACTAGAAAAACAGTGGAGGTGAGAGAAAGTGGTAACAAAAAATTGAATGAAGATACTTAAAAAAAAATGTGAGATACTGAAAAATGTGAGTTCCGGAAAAGAAAAGTGGCATTAGGAAATGAAACATGGAGAGATCCAAGATGGCCGATTAGCAACAGCTCAGGAATGTAGCTCCCAGTGAAAGCGCAGAGAACGAGTGGACGCCGCACTTTCCGACGAATTTTTGTTGCCCACAGACCGGGAGATTCCCGGCAGAGGAGCCACA